>JAOTRH010472040.1:0-26752 GCA_034768845.1 Heliamphora exappendiculata | reverse complement strand
AGAAGGAGAACTTGAGGCCTCTTGCTTTGTTTCGAGAATTTCATAGTTTTTTCTTATTTTGTTTGTAGAGTTTGGGATTTGCGTGCCCTCCTTTTATTCAAAATTTTCTAATTCTGATCGAAGTAATGACAAACTCCCACTTTATGTTTAGAATGATTTAAATTTATCCAAAATTTTAATGACTTTATTATCAGAATTCAAAAATTAATTTACATTGGTCTTAAAATGGTTAGAGACAAAGAATGTGGCCGGACTTCTTTTAAAATAAGCTGCCTATGTATCCCAAAAAGATAGAATCAGGCCATAACGTAGTTCGGGTACGATTTTTGCTCGGGTGTTGACACTTTTCTTTTTGTAATGCCCTAAGTTTTGCCAAGGTCGCCCTTTCGAGTTTTTAGCCTTGCGGGCTGCTCTAACTTTTGCCTGAGTTGCCTTTTCGATTTTCAACTCAGCGAGCCCTTTTTTTACCTCAAGGATAATACTTTTTGAGCTGATCGAGATTAATTAGAGTGGAAAACGCATTTTCATCCAAGTCCATAATAACGACTACACCACCAGTCATGTTGGTTTTGATAAAAAATGGTCCGGACCAATTTGGCTTAAACTTGCCTCTTTGGTAAAAAATAGGAGCTCTGATTTCTTTAAGTACTAAATCTCCTTCTCTGAGGTCTCGAGCCTTGACCTTCTTATTGAACGCTTGAGCTATTCTTCTTTGGTAACCTTGCACGTGAAATAGAGCATGTAGCCTTCTTTCATCGAGCAAGAGCAACTCTTCCACTCGGTTCTTCTGCCATTCTGCTTCTGAGATATTAGACTCGGCCACTACTCTTAGGGAGGGGATTTTCACCTCAATGGGAAGCACGGCTTCCATCCTATACACTAAAGAGTACGGCGTTGTTCCTGTTGAAGTTCGGATTGACGTTCGGTATTCCCAAAGTGCAAATGGTAGATGCTCTAGCCAATCATTGTGTGAGTTGATTATCATTTGTAGGATTTTCTTAATGTTCTTGTTTGCTGCCTCGACTGCTCCATTGATTTGCGGCCGAGATAATTTCATGCGGTACCCCGTATCGGCAAATGACGTTTTGCTTGATAAACTTAGTGACATAGGAGGCCTTCAATATTGAGAAGGAAGCTACTTCCACCCACTTGGTGAAATAGTCAATGGCCAACAGGATAAACTCATGTCCATTTGATACCTTCAGGGTTACTCTGCCAATCACGTCAATGCCCCATACTGAGAACGACCATGGTGACGTCAGGTTATACAGTTGAGACTGGGGAACGTGCATGAGGTTTGCATGAATCTGGCACTTATGACACCTTCGCACAAACTGAATACAATTTGTTTTCATCGTCATCCAAAAGTATCCATGTCGTAGGATTTTCTTGGCTAACATATTTCTGCTCATGTGTGGCCCACAAACTCCTACGTGTATTTCTTTCATCAGTTCTTCACCTTCTTCAGTGTTTACACACAGCTTGTTGATCCCAGAATGTCCTCGTTTGTACAGTCAACCACCACAAATGACAAACTGTGCAGATATTCGTCGTATCGCCCTTTTGTCCTTTTTACTAAAAAACTTGGGATATTCTCCTTTCTCTACGATGTTCTGAATGTCAAAGTATCATGGAAGGCCGTAAGTGCTTTCTTTAATGGCGGTTGTTATCTCATAAGCTGACTTCCTCTTTTGCTCAATTATCAAAGGCATCATTTGAGCTCCGGGCGATATGTCAATCATGGATGCTAGGGTGGCCAGTGCATCGGCGAACTTGTTCTGTAGTCTTGGTACATGGGTGAAGATCACTAGTTCAAAGCACGGTATCAACTTCTCTAGTTCTTGATGATAGAGAATCAAGGTTAAGTCCCTAACTTTTTATTCTCCTCTTGCTTGTGAAACTACTAGTGCCGAGTCTCCGATGACTTCCAGTTTTCTTGCCTCTAATTCTAAGACTGCCTCCAATCTGGCTAAACATGCTTCATACTCAGCCTGATTGTTGGTGGCTTCAAAATTGAGCTTTAATGATAAGGGGACATGCTATTCATCGGGAGTGACAAGGAGGACTCCTATTCCGCTGCCATATTGATTAGATGCGCCATCAAAATATAGAGTCCATTTGTCATCCCCAACTTTCATTAGCTGTTCATCAGGAAACTGAAATCCTGTGTCTTCACCTCCTTCAATTGGTTGATCGGCCAAGAATTCTGCCACTGCCCTGCCTTTAACTGACTTTCGAGTGATGTACTTTAGATCGAACTCTGATAATAGCGGCAACCATCGAGCCAGCCTTCTTGTCAGTGCCGACTTTTCAAACAGATACTTCAACGGATCCATCCGGGAGATGATGTTCACTGTGAAAGACAGCATATAATGCTTTAATTTTTGGGAAGCCCAAACCAAGACCTAGCATGTCGTCTCTAGCGATGTGTATCGTATTTTTGACCTGGTCATCTTATTGCTTAGGTAGTAGACGGAATTTTCAATTTTAGTTTTACCTTCTTGTACCAACGTACATTCCATAGCTGAATCGGTCACTGATAAATAGAGGATTAGTGGCCTATCAGGTTCGAGAGGAGCTAGAATAGGTGGGTTCTGTAGGTATTGACGTGCGACATCAAAGATATCTTGGCATTTCTGATCCCATTCGAATTTGACTCATTTTTTCAGCAGACGGAAGAGTGGCTCGCAGGTAGTTGTCAGCTTTGCGATGAATCGGCTGATAAACTGTTTCTTATCCAGAAAACTACTGACTTCTCGCTCGGTCCTCAGAGGAGGCATTTCAAAAATTGCCTTGATCTTCGAAAGATCCACCTCGATACCCCGTTGAGTGATCATGAACTCAAGTATTTTTCCAGCAGTGACTCCAAATGCACACTTCTGCGGGTTGAGCCGCATCTTGTACATTTGGATCTTTTCAAAAAAATTTCGCAGAGCTGTGATGTGGCCTTCCCGATCCTTGGATTTGACTATCATATCGTCCGTGTACACTTCGACCACCTTATGTATCATGTCATGCAATAAGGTTGTGGCAGCCCTTTAATAGGTTACCCTAGCATTTTTCAAGCCAAACGGCATTACACGATAACAATAGGTGCCCCAATGCGTGGTGAATGTTGTATTTTCTCTGTCTTCGTGATCCATCAAAATTTGGTTGTACCTGGAGAAGTCAGCCATGAATGACAGCAAGGCATGCCCCGCTGTACTGTCTACTAGGACGTCGACGTGCAGTAGTGAAAAATCGTCCATCGGGCTGGCCTTATTGAGGTCCTAAAAATTCACGCAGACTCGGATACGACCGTCCTTCTTTAAAACTGGCACTATATTGGCTACCCATTTTGGATACTCAGTAACCATTAGGAACCCAGCGTTGATCAGTTTGGCAACCTCTTCCTTGATCTTCGAAGACCAATCTTGCCGGATCCGTCTTAATTTTTATTTGACCGATTTAGCCTCAGGGTATAGGGGGATGTGGTGTTGAACAGTATCAAGATCAATTCCAGGCATATCTTCGTAAGGATAAAGAAGAACCAATTTGAACATTTTGCGAGTTAGTTTTATTATCCAGATTTATTGACAAAATTTTTTTAATTATTGGTTGGACATGCATTTTTTCTTCTCTTTTTATTAAAAATTTTATTTCCTCGGAGATATCCCCATCAAATTCAAAATCGTCAAAAATCGTATGAAATAAATCGAACAAAACAGAGTAATCGAAAACTTCGTTTATTTTATTAAGAACAGTGAGAATTACAAATTCGATGGTAAAAGTAGAGAGAGGAGCACCAACAGATGTGTCCTCAACTACAGACTCCGACTCAAATTCGAACTCAGGATAAAAGACCTGCTCATTACAAAACTCGATGGTCCAATTCTTCATTTCTTTTGCAGCAGCATTGACGATAAGCTTGGTGCAGTCGGTTGGCGCGCTGAAACCCATCATGCAGCAGTCCAATTTGGTTATACGCAACTGAGCCATATCCTAATTGAACAGCACTCCCAGGTCGGTACCGTCGAGTTTGTCAGTCCAATCTTCTTCCTGAACCTTCTTTTCTTCTTTCTCTCCTTCCACTGTTTCTTCCTCTTCCGTGTCTGACAATTGATGGCTGAAAAAGATCTCAAACCCTGGCAGCTTTTGATTGGTTTCTTCGTCGATCCACGGTTCTGGAAAGCCACAATACGAAAAATCTTCCCCTTCCTTGACGAAATATCCATTAAGTGTCTTGGGATAATTAGTTTTTTTCCCCCTTCTAGGTCCTTCCAGATCTTCTTCCGTTGGTTTATACCCAAGACCAAAATAGTGTGAAGTCGGCAATACTTGAATAAGTTCTGAAATTTCCTGCTGCTTACGTCCTAATTTCATGCCAGGGAAGAAGGACATTTTCCTCATCATCATTAAAGCTCGTGGGTTGACATAGCTTTCTTCTTCATTCATCAGCGTCTAAACAGCCTGTGCTTCATCGAACTGAAAATCACTGAGCAACACATCATCTTCACTATGCTGCACTTCTAGCAGAGTTGTGCCATTTCCTCCTTTCAAAGGGCGAATACTGTCCTCTCCATGGATGGTCAAAATTGTCTCATTTTTTATTAATTTTAGTTTTTGGTGAAGGGTAGATGGTACTTCCTGGACATTTGGGTCGACCCCCTCAGATTTTAACACAATCCTTACCAACCAATAGGATTTCATGTCTTCAACGTGCACTTCTTCTTCAAAAAGTTAGGGAAGGGTGATTCCATCGAGTACATGGCCAAACCCAAAAGGCCGAGTTGGGTAGTCCAATGGCCAGTCATCCTCTTCATTGTACTCCTCCTCATGTCGGTAGATTTGGATCATCGGTTGATACCATTCCCACGTATTATCATTTCATTCTTCCATTTTGTCTCGACTACCTCTAATCATCATAAACGAGCATGTTGTCTGATCCTCGGTTATTAAAACATGAGGGCGTGGTAAGTGTTCTAAACAGATGTGCTGACTCGGGTCCTTCAATTCCCCCAGGGACATGTAATTTACCCCAGCTTGCTTGGCATAATTTGGCAATGGGTTAGTAGTGACATTCGATTTTGGGGTAGCTGATGGAGGAGGGATTACTTTGTTGTCAATGAGATTCTGAATTTCATGACTGAGCCACATACATTTGTCAGTTAAATGCCCATGGCCTTGGTGGAAGGCGCAGTATTGAGAGGCATTATACCTCAGGGGAAGCAGGTTGGGCACTGGTAATGGGGTCTAGTACCTTGATGAGTCCTTTTTCTACAAGACGGTTTAAGGCAGTGGATAATGGGATGTTGAAAGGGGTAAAAGTTCTTCGCGGCTGTTGTTGCGTTTGCTGACCATCGCCTGACTGCTGAAGGTTGCTTATTTGATGGGTGGAAGAAGAAGGATTCAAAAGGTTCACCTCGCCCAAACGGGACACGAGGTTGGTGGTAGCGGACTGGTTCTGGTTATTTGTGGAGAAATTCCTTCTTGGTGGTTTCTGACTGAATTCTGTCTTCTCGATATCACCGAATTGGATAGCGTCCTCAATTTTCACCCCAGCGTCGAACAACTGTTCAAAGGTGAAAAGTGGCTACATGATGAGGTAGCGCTTTAACGGAGACTATAGATTCTTAACTACAATCCTTACCTGTTCTTTCTCAGTGGACCTATTTGTCATTTTGGCGGCCTTACCCCTCCATCGGGTCAGGAAGTCGACACAAGATTCCTTGTTCTCTTGTTAGGTCATTTCCAGCTCTCGGGTAGTTACATTCAGTTGGACATTATAACTATATTGGCTAATAAAAACTGTTGCAATGTCTTCCCAAGTTCTGGTTTTAGTTACATCAAGGGAGAGAAATCATTTTTGGGCTGCCCTAGAAAGAAATCGGTGAAAGAGCTAAGCCTTCAACTGGTCATCAATTTCCATTGGCGACAGGGTACCAACATACATTTGGAGATGAATTTTGGGATCTCCGATTCCGTCAAATTTTTTCATGTCTGGCATTTTGAACTTTTCTAGCAATTTAGCATCTGGGAACAAACATAATCCCCCTATATCTAACATGTATTCCTCGACTCCCTTGGCTTTCCTGAGGACCTTCTCCATCCGGTCGATCTTCTCAATCAGTGCTGACTCTATAGACTGCGCAGTGTTTTTCTCCTCGACTATCACCTGACGAGGGTTCTGTGGTGGTGGAACAATTTGTGATCCATTGGGGACCTGGTTGTCATCCAAAAAGTTCTCTCTATTTTTATTCGTGTCCTTCGGTTGTCCATTCGCATCAGGGATACGAACCTGAATTGCCTGAATCTGTGCCAGATATTGCACCTGAGCTTGTATCTGTTGCTCTATGGCTCTGTGTATATTAGTAATCGCCCTCATTAGGGCTGCCAGATTCATCTCATTTTCTGCCATTTCAGGCTGACTTAGTCTACTGTTCAGATACCCTACAAAGTTTTTCTGTCACTGATCTTTTCTAGACACGTATTGATTGTACTTTTTTTGGCCCAATGGTAATCCCACAGAGAAACATGAATTCCAAAAGCAAAATGACCAGTATCAGATGCTTCCCAGGCAGATATTCTGATAGCAGATAGCAGATATCTCGGATTTCCAAAATAACAGATCATGGGCAAATAACCATGGAAGCTATAATAATGCCTCTACCAGGCTCATATGGGTAGCATAACAGTAGGATGACTGAAAATGGGATCAACTGAATTGAAGGGGGAAGGTTTACCTAAAATGGATAGCACTCTGGCAAGAAAACAAACCTATGCTGGCCGGATTGGTTCGACCTAAAAATTCTAAGAAAAAACGAGCAGCATGATGGTAGAGAAATAATTCTCACGGGTATTGAAAGAAATGAGCCTATGTCAAAGGGGAGAGAACTAACGACCCGAAAACATCCCGAAGGAGAGAGAAACCATCCTAGAAGTTAAGATGAAACACGATCATGACGACAGTAAGAAAAACTACGGTGTGAAAAATTGAACGAGGTGAAAAACAAAAACCCGGGTAAGAACCCGAAGGCAAAACTAATTTAATCAAAGGACGACAGGAAACTTGGGCCGAACCCGGGGAAGAAACTAGTCTAATCCGAACAAATAATCAAAACATACAATAAAGAAAAACACATAATCCTTCTAGGATTAGCAACACCTAATTGGGGGGTCTAAGTTCACTATATGCAAAAGGCCGGTTTTGGTCAATTGAAAAGGGTACCTTCTAAATAGAGTTGGGTATACACCTTCCATATCTGGAGTGGTGCAGGACATGGTCAAACAGTACGCCCGAACCCTTTTACTGCACCTATGGTAACGTAAAGTCAGTAAGGGTTGCCCGTCTTTGCAACAATTTTCGAAACAAATTAACGTTTAGGGCATCAGGTCGACCAGGCACGGGGGGTTGAAGAACAATGCATATGTATGCGAAAATACAAATGAAATTTTTTGTTAAAAACCAATGATATTTTCAAGTCTAGCCCTCTTATTTGATTTTATAAACCAGTTCCCAGCAGAGTCACCAGAAAATACTGTGGCGTTGGGATTTAGGGGTCAAAAATAAAAAAATTCAAAAGATAGTTTGAAAAATATTTTAACACCTTAAAAACTAAATTTTGAAAATCTATTTTTATTAAAAATAGAGTCGCCACTTAATTTTTGAGAAAAATTAAGAAAAATAAAAAAATAGCTTACTGATCTTGAAAACGTTAACCAGAAAAAGAGGGTTCGGGGGTTAAGATACGAATCGGGAAAGGTGTTAGGCACCCCGTTCGCCCAATCATAAGGTTGGCTTCTACTAATCATCATTGGTTGTTTAATAGAATTTCTCAAATGCATACAAATAAAGAAAGTGGAGGCAGAGAGGAAACATCCAAAATTAAATATGAAAAATACATAACATATGTACATAACACTCTAAATCAAAACAAATAAAGAGGTAAAATTCTAAGTTCTAAGGCATGCAATTTCTAACTAAAAGGATACATGGAACATATTCACATGCAGTTTTATAAAAATAAGCTAACTATCATGATTTGCCTAAAAGAACAAAATATACTAAAAGATGCTAAAATTACCTAAATATAAATTTGCTAAAAAAATAAGCTAAACTATCTTAAACATGCATTTTAAAAAAAATAACCAAAATATACATAAATATACACTCAATAAGCATTTAATACTAAATATAAAAATGCATAAAAATTCTATATTAAAAGAAAAGTTACTAATAAAAGAAAATAAGGGCTACATGAAAAAGAGAAATTAAAAATTTAAAGAAAAAGAAAATAAAAAAAAAAGTTTATGAAAGAAAAACATGCTATAATAAAAATGTTTGAAAATGTTCATTTACTAAAAGAAAACTTAACTATTCACCTAACTATTCTCATTTTAAGAAAAATACATTTAAATGTGAAAACTAGCTTAAATAACTTTTTATGATTTTTGAGTTTAATAAAAAGAAAGAAAGATAAGATGAGATAAGATATTATGAAAAGAAAATAAAACTTTAAAAGAAAGAAAACGGCGTTAAAATAGATACTAATATTGAAAAAAAGAAATACTAAAATTAGTAAAGAGAAGATTAAAAGAAAAATAAAATATGACATTATAAGAGAATTTAAAACTAGTGATAAAAGAGAAGAAAAAGAAAAGAAAATAAAATATTAACAAAAGGAACTACATTAACATTAAAAGAAAGTAAAAAGATAAAAAATAAGAGTTCGAAAGAGAAGAAAATAAAATAGAGTATTAGTATTAAAGAGAAGAAAATGGGACTTAAAAAAAGTATTAAGCTTAAAAATAAAATAAAATGGAGCTTTAAACTAGTGTTACAAGAAAAGAAAAAGAAAAAAAAAATGCTATTAGAAGAAAAATTAAACTAACTAAAGGAAAAAAAAAGAAAACGAATGCTAGAATATTAAATTAGCATAAAAGAAAAAAAAAGAGAAGAAATGAAATGCTAGAATTAAATGGGTATAATGTTGACGATTATAACAATTTTAATGTAAGTGTTTTGAATTACAATAATATCGACATTATTTTATCGTATCGTTTAATTATATTAGCACTAATTTGATACATATATTAAAGAAAAAACGATAATGTGCTTAATGTGAATGTGTGAATTAAGCAACGGATTAAAGGATTAAACTAAATGAAAGCAGTTAAATAAGAACAAGATTAACGATGTAAATAAGAAGGAGTACTTGAATTGAAATTAAATGTAATCCGATCACCCAAAAAGAGAGAGAATAGAGTTAGAAGGATCGAGAATCCAAACAAGGTACCTGAATTGTGAAATCCTCAAGTCGGGAATGTGCTTCGATGGGCCAATTCTCGGGTGGTGATCCTAACAAGACTTCAACGTTAGTCGGAGGTTCGGCAGGGTTTCGGCGTTGGAGCTCGGGATTTCTTGATATATCGACAGACTCTCTCTCACTCAAAATTCGTACTGAAAACGTACGCTGGGATACGGTATTTGTAGAATTCTTCAACCAATGAGATGTTGCCACGTTTTGAGAGACGTCAGGCCATTTGGAGTTGGCGGTCGCCACAATCAAATATGGCGGTCGCTATGTTTTTGAAAGGTTCCACAAAGTTCTATGGCGGTCGCCACAATGGAAGTTGGCGGTTGCCAGGATGAAAGGTGGCAGTCGCCACTTTTGGCTAGAGTTTCCACAAAGTTCTGTGGCGGTCGCCTTACTTGGGCAACAAGTTTAGATGGTTCGTCAAAATTTCATTGGTTTTAAAGGTTTTGGGTTCAAATTTCGAGCTTGGATCACTTCCCGAGGATTGTATCGAGGCACTAATTCACCTGTTTTCATCATCGAATTCTTCTTAGATTAAGCGGGGTCAAATTGGATTGTCTACAGTTAGCCAAACCGTTCCTAGGATATAGTCAAACAAGGTCAGGTATCTTAAACAATGGCCAACTATCTCAAAGACTCGGGATCTACAACTCACCCCAACTTTACATCATCATCAACCGCTGCCTCAACACAGCACACCACCCACGGAGTCCATCACCAACTCCAAACCCATGGTCACGGCCTCGAACATAGCCTCGCCCTCTCCACGCAAACATCGTGTCTATATGAAAGGACATAATATGAGATGTAGCACATAGCATAAACCACATGAGCATGCTAACACATAAGCACATAGGTTCATGCTAAGAAAACCCCACATATTGAGGAGAACCGACAAGAATACCGCGTCAATCTGGATAACCTACTCAGACTCCCTGTTAGAAATTACATCAGCTAAACGCGTTTCTAACTGGGCTCCCAAGTTTGTTAATCCAAGCGCGCAAAGGTAAGACTAATCATTCTCAAGGTTCACCCACATGCTCACATATACACATCATTCACATATCTAACATGCTGACACGTTCATGTTATCAAAGCATCTAAACACATGCAATCAAGCACACGCAATCAACCTCACACGGGATACACCCTCTTTCCACAGCTCATAGGTATTCGAACTCAGAGCTCTGATACCAATTTGTCATGCCCCAAACTCTGGGTCACGTAAAACACCTACAAACAAACAACATAATACGTAGCCCGAGAATCTACTCTCAATATAAACATACATGCATTGTATATAAACGCCAAACGGCATACATTAAAAGGCTCCAACGTCGATCAACATGTATTAAACATACATGATACAGAAAAATAAAAAAAGAAGACTACAGCTCTTCTACCTCTCCAGCACCTCCTGATCAAAGGCTAACATAAACCTCCCACAAAACGGTTCTCACTAAAACCCCATCTCTAGAAAGAACACCGGACCGAACACGTCCTGCACTCAACGATGCACCAATCACCACGCACTCAACCGTGCACCAACACCTCGCATGAAATGACCAACACCCTCTTCGTGACTTCAATTGACAAGACCCCATAATCCAAGCAACTAAAAATCACTAGAGGAGAGCATTCGATCGAGCCCAATAACCCAACCGATTGAGAGGCCACCACACGACCAAAAGAAACCCCTAAGGGCCCAACACAACAAACACGGGCTCCCACATGCCCAACACGGCCAACGCGGACTCCCACAAGCCCAACACAGCCCCACTCACGTCCAACGCAAGCCCACGATGCCCCGAGAAACAAGTAACTTGATAAAAAGGGGCAACAAGGATGAAAAATAACCTTTCCCAAACATTCGGCCAAAAATGGGTGAAAAACGATTTAGAAATCTTGACATACCTTCACTCTTTTGATCATAATTTTTTCCACAAAAATAATTGTGAGGTGAGAGAGGTGTCATTGTAAAGAGGACTTCTGGGGCTTCGATTTGAGTACAAGAACGACCCAATTTCGAGTCCAAACAAGGGAGATAACATCAAAACAAAATGGCCCTGCGCAGCCAATCCGCTGGAGCGGACGTCGGATGCTCGAGCGAGCTACCACCTGAGAAAAATCCAAATTTTTCTGTTCTTGGTGTTCTAAGCCCCCAAACTCTTCAACACCCACAATAATGCATCAAAACACACTTAAGCCTACCGATTCGCATATATTAAACACCTACAGACGTACTCGAGCCAAAAACATCAAGAACCACCGAACGAGAAACCTCAAAACCCGGTTCCATCCAATGGAAACAACACAAACCCCATTTTCAAACCGAAACCCGATGTTCTTGAAACATAAACCGATTTTAATGCATTTTTAACTAATAAAAACACACACGATTACACATAGCACCCTTGTAAGACATAAAAGTTAGGATCATACTTCGCTGAGTTAAAAACTTGACGTCTCGATCCACGTGCAAAAACGAACTTCGCTGAACTAAAATTCTGTCTGGATGAATGCGTAGCCCACCATCCCAATAGCAAGGATCCGCTGTTGAAACGTCGAAAATCGAGCCCCGGGCCCCCTAGAAGTTAGAGAGAAGGCAGAGCATTTGGTGAGATTCAAAAGGTAGATAGAGAGAAAAAAAGATATTTTGAAAAAAAATATCTAAAGAAAGAAATTTATAGGCTCGCTAGAAAATATCTTTTTTTTTTAAACTCGCGCCACGACGGCCAATGGCCCCGGGAACTAACCCCACATGCATCTCTACCCTCGAACATGCATAAAAACGCATATAAACATGCAGAAACAAAAACACTAAATGCGCGTTGAAAAAAGTAAAAAAAAACGGGTTAGGATCTCACAAGATGTGCTCCAAAGGCTTGAGATTTCTTTAAATCCCTCGTCCTAGGGTTTGGCCACCTGGGGACTCTCCTCCTTGAAGCTTTTAATGGCTTCCAATGTGGGTTTGAACTCTAATCTCCCTTGGCTAGTCACCAATGTAGCTCCGAATCTTCTTACTTGGGTGTGGAGAACTAGGGTTCCATTAATCCTCTTCAATTTCCATGAGGGTAAAGAAGATGAAGGTAGAATAAAAGAAAGAAGAGAGAGGGTCGGTGGAGTGGTGGGTGAATTCCCCTTTTTTATTTCTCTCAACTCTTTCTCTCTCTCTTTCTAAATCTCTAGAACTCTCTCTCTCAATCAAGAATAAACTTAGGACTTTGCTTGGCTTGTTTCTTCTAGTGTTTTTTTTAAACTTAGGATTTTCACAATCTTTCCACTTCAATTTAGTACCACTGTGTTATTTGCTATGTCCCATATTTACTATCATTCATTATCATGTATCTCAATTAGATCACACATTCATTAGTTCCTTCATTACTGAACAAGAATTTTATAGTCCCCATACTCAAAGTTAATTTTATCACTGTGCTTATCTAAAAACAAGGAAACACAAAATAACCACGTACCAAGTCATCACAGTTGAAGTTACCCATGCAGGTACTAACCAAGTAAAGGAGTCCAAAATAAGCATGATGAATCTATTTCTGATATGTTTACTCGCTTCACTGATATTATTAATAGACTAAAATCTCTTAGCAAGATTTATACCAATGTAGAAATGGTGAGAAAAAATCTTAGATACATGCCTAAGAACTGGAAAGCTAAGGTCATAGCTATCCAAGAAGCTAAAGACCTTAACACTCTGAGCCTGGAAGAACTTCTCGGATCTCTCATGACTCATGAGATGAATATCAAGATGGAGGACGATAATGATAACAAAAAAAAAAGACATTGCCTTCAATCCTCAACTCATGACGAAGAATCCGGCGAAGATTCCTCAAGTGATGAGAATGAAGATATGGCCCTCATCACAAAGAAGTTCAAACGGTTTCTTACAAATAAGAAACGAGAAAAAAAGTTCTTAAAAAAAGAAAGGACACTGAGATGAGTCTACCAAATACAAGGGTGATTCGAGCAAATTCAAAACCAATCACAAGAAAGATGAAATAATTTGCTATGAATGCAAAAAGCCCGGACATGTTAATGCTGAATGTCCTTTACTCAAGAAGTAGTTCAAAAAGGGCTTCAAAAAGGTTGTGATAGCCGTGTAGGGCGAAAGTGATGACAGCAGCTCCAAAGACGAAAGCGAAGAAAACGAAGTTGCAAATTTATGTCTCATGGCTAAGGAAGATGATGAGATAACCCATGACTCTTTCTCTCTAGATGAATTACAAAATGCATTTGAAGATTTGCATGATGAATTGAGAAGAATGGGTGCTAAGAACTCTATTTTAAAAAAATTAGTTCTTTTCTCCTGAAGTAAAATTGAAATTTTAAAAAATAAAAAAACTTATTTTAACAAAACAAGTTTTTGTTTTGGAAGATAAAAACAAAGTTTTGATTGAAAAGGTTGAAGACCTTACCACAACTGTTTACAAGTTCGCTCAATGAAAGAGCAACTTAGACAAACTCCTCGGCATGGAAAAATGTGTTTTCAATAAATCTAGAATTGGGTATAGACCAAAGAAGAAACAAAAGTTCTTCAGCAATATCTTTGTCAAAACATCCTCTAATCATACAAATGCTACATATTTTCATTGCTATGAACATGGATACATTGTTACACAATGTCTACATTAAAAATTTTCTAACCTACCTATCAAGAAGGTTTGGGTTCCTAAGGGAACATATCCTGAAGAAACTAACTTCAATGGATCCAAGAAAATTTGGGTACCAGAAATCAAAAATTGATTCTCCTTACAAGTATGTTTCAAATTCTTATTCAATGAGGAGATGTGGTACCTTGATAGCGCTTGCTCAAGACACGTGACATGCGATCAATCTATATTTGCATCTTTCAAACCAGAAGATGGTGAATTTGTAATATTTGAAATCAATAGTAAAGAAAAAATCATAGAAATCGATTGTATCGGTAAAAAATTTTCTCCTTTTATTGAAAATATTTTGCTTGTTGATGGTTTGAAACATAACATTATTAGCATAAGCCAACTTTGTGATAAAGGCCATAAGGTTGTCTTTGATCATGCTAAGTGAGTTATTGAAAATTCAACCAATAATAAAGTTATTTTTGAAGGTCATAAATATGAAAATATTTATACATTCACTCCAAATGACCTTTCTAAAAATGACACCAAGTGCTTAGCCGTCTTGAGTGATAATAGTTGGTTGTGACATAGAAGGGTTTGACATACACATATGAACTTGATTTTCAAACTTTTAAAAAAAGAATTGGTGATTGGATTACCCCAAATCAAATTTAAAAAAGACAAAGTGTGTGACGCATGTCAACAAGACAAACAAGTTAAAAGTTCTTTTTATTTTAAAAATGAGATTTCAATTTCTAAGCTCTTACAACTATTGTACATTGACTTATTTGATCCAACTAGGACTTTAAGTCTTGGAAGTAAGAGATGTGCATTTGTTATTGTTGATAACTTCTCTAGATACACTTGGGTGCTTTTTTTAACTCACAAGGATAAAGTCTTTACCTATTTTATAAAACTGTCTTAGAGAGCTCAAAATGAAAAAGGTTTTCAAATCACAAGTATCCAAAGTGATTATGGTATAGAATTTAAAAACAAAGATTTTGAAAAGTTTTGTGATAAAAATAGTATTAACCATAACTTCTCTGCTCCTAAAATCCCTTAACAAAATAGAGTTGTTGAGAGGAAGAATATGATATTAGAGGAAATGGCTAGAATCATACTCTCTGAAAATAATCTACCACAATATTTTTGGGTCGAGGCTGTAAACATAGCTTGTTATATCGTGAACAGAGTCATGATTCGAGCTTCTCTCAAGAAACCATATGAGCTATAAAATGGAAGAAAACCTAACATCAACTATTTTCGTGCCTTTGGGTGCAAGTTTTTGTTTTAAATAACAACAAAGAACTTTTGGACAAGTTCAACGCAAAATCTGATGAAAGTATTTTCTTAGGATATTACTTATCTGGTAAAGTCTATAGAGTTTTTAACAAAAGAATATTAGTCATTGAAGAATCTATACATGTTATTTTTTATAATGCTAACCTTAGTTCTTCAAAAGAACTTTGTGAAGATAATTTAGTTGATATAAAAAAAGTATTGAAGACATCTTCATTAAAGACCTAGAAGAGCCAAATCATGTGGAAGTTTCAAATTCTCAACAAAATAAAGTTCAACAGGCTGTTGGACCTTCAAATATTGAAAATCCAAATTTGCCTAAGGAATGAAGATATGTTCATGATCATCTAAAATACCTAATTATTGGTGACCCATTTTAAGGTATCAAAACTCAATCCTTTCTACATAATGTTTGTGGTAATTTAGCATTTTTTTCTAGACTGAATCAAAATATTTTGAGAAAACAAAAAACGATGAGTTTTAGACCTTGGCTATGCAAGAAAAGCTTAACCAATTTAAAAGAAACAAGGTTTGGACTTTAGTCCTAAAACCTAAGGAACATTCTATCATTGGTACAAAATGGATTTTTAGAAACAAAATGGATGAGAATAGAGTAGTTCTTAGAAACAAAGCTCGATTGGTAGTCCAAGGTTACAATCAAGAAGAAGGCATCAATTTTGACGAGACTTTTGCTTTTGTGGTTAGGTTTGAAATCATTAGGATGTTGCTTGCTTTTGTATAATTTAAGAATTTTAAACTCTATCAAATGGATGTCAAGAGTGCCTTTTTAAATGGTTTTATTTCGAAGAAAGTTTTCGTAAAACGACCTCCTGATTTTGAAAATTTAGATTTTTTAAACTAAGTTTACAAACGTACTAAGGCTCTTTATAATTTAAAGCAAGCACCCAGAGCATGGTATGAAAGGCTAAGCAAATTCTTGATTGAAAATAAGTTTCAAGAGAAAAAAATTGATACCACTCTTTTTATCAAGTCTCAAGGAAATGATATGCTAGTTGTCCAAATTTATGTACATGATATTATTTTGGTGCAATTAACAAATCTCTTTGTAAGGATTTTGTTAAGTGTATGCAGAGAGAATTCGAGATGAGTATGATGAGAGAACTCAACTACTTTCTTGGACTTCAAATCAAGCAAACGCAAAAAGGAATTTACATGAATCAACCTAAGTACACAAGTGACCTATTGAAGAGGCTTAACATGCTGAAAGCAAAACCCATAGGAATCCCGATGTGTCCTTCAACAAATCTTGACAAGGACGAAAATAGTTTAGCAATAGATGAAAAACGCTATAGAAGTATGATTAGATCTCTATTATATTTAATTGCTAGCCGTCCTGATATAATATTTAGTGTATGCATGTGTGCTAGATTTCAATCTAATTCTAAAGAATCACATGTGACCTCAATTAAGCGCATCTTTAGATACCACTTAGGTACACAAAAACTAGAATTATTCTATCTTAGAGGAATAGTTTTTGAATTATTTAGCAATTCAGATATTGATTTCACCAGATGTAAAGTAAATAAAAAAAGTACAAGTGGAACATGTCAATTCTTAGGACACTCACTAATCTCTTGGTTTAGCAAGAAACAAAACTCAGTAGTCTTGTCTACAGTCGAGGCTAAGTACATAGCAATTGGCAGTTGTTGTGCGCAAGTTCTTTGGATGAAACAATAACTAGAGGACTATGATTTTTGTTTAGATCATATCCTTATAAAATATGTAACACAAGTGCAATAAATATATCCAAGAACCCAATCTAACACTCTAGAACCAAACATATTGTGATTAGACATCATTTTATAAGAGGTCATGTGTAAAAAGGTAATATCAAACTTGAATTAATAGACGTCGATTACCAACTTGCTGACATATTCACAAAACCTTTAAATGAAAAAATAATATGCTATATAAGAAGAGAATTTGGTATGTTATGTGCTCTAAATTCATGATTAATATATCATACTAATCATGTCTTTTAAATACATTTCAATACTTTTGATATTCTTTATTGATATGTGAAAAATGTCGATACCATTTGAAAAAGTGTCGGCACATATGTGCTTGAGTTGATCCAAAACTCTATAGAAAAGACATTGTGGGAAAAAGTGTCAACCCTTTTCTATATAGTGTCGACTCAAATTCTATGTGACTCTCGGTAAATTTGGGTCGACCCAATACTTAAATGTGTCAACTCAAACAGCCAAAAGTGTCGACTTTTTTTGAAAAAGTGTCTACATAATTTTTATTTTCGGACACCCACACTCGCGAAGAAAAGTGTTGACCCAAAAGATATTTGTGTCTACACAAATATTTATGCCTATATAAGAGGCATTGGACCCACCAGCCGCGTTGTTTCTCCCATCTCTCTCACAACTGTTCATCTCCCGCCGTTTTTCACTTATTTAAAAAACGAGTCGACCCTTAATCTTCTCACCTCTTTCGATCTCCTCTCTTCGATCCTAGATGGATCCTAAAACAATGGGTAAAGGAAGTAAGTGGACTGGCGATGCTGGCCCTTCAAACCCTAGGGCTTTGAAAATTAAGAAGAAGACTTCAACGGCGTTAGCAACGGGAACTAAAGTGGTTGCGATGTCGGAGGCAGTAAGTTTCAAATCTACCAAATTTCAACTACTTTATTTCTCCTCCTTCGTCAATAAAAAAGTAATCCCTGGACGCTTGATTGATTTTCCTTTCTTTGATTCAATCGAAATGTGGTTTAAAGACCTTTTTTCGAGTCTCGGGTGGGAGAGACTACTGTAAACCCGTGACCTGCACTATCCCACTTTAGTAAACTTTTCTATACTCACATTCACATTGCATCTATTCCGACCACCACCATCACCACCTGGTTGAACGGAACATAGATACATTTGACCCCTTCCATTCTCAATGAGATTCTTTGCATTTTCGAGGGTAATATTTTTGTTCCTTGCACCAAAAGATCTATTGACATCGAGGGATTTTCATTTCATGATGATGTCTGTCAAAGTTTTGAAGTTGATGAGATTGACCCTGCAAAAACCCTTGAAGCAAACTCTCTCAAGCTTGAGATGAGTATTCTACACCATATGGTCAACCACATTTTCTTACCTCAAATGAAAAAACTTGGAGATGTTTCTTATATGCGCTTTTTATTATGTGGTGCATCTTGGAACAGAAAAACCTAGACCTAGGTTTTTTTTATTATTTTTGATATGTTGCAATCCCACAGCAAATCAAACTCCTCTCTTCCTCACGGTATGTTTTTAACCAAAGTCTTTTGCCATTTTGGCATAGATTTATCTGCTGAGAAATTAGTTCCCTTCTCTAAGCATGATTTGTATGGTGCTTCTACTTTGAAGAATATGAAAATCTCCAAAGTTAAAGGTGTTTTGACCACTCGCCGTGGCACTCCATCAGTTTCTCGTAATCCCTATGTATCTTGAGATTTCTCCCTGATTAGAGTTGATTTTGATTCACCTACTCCTCCATCTACCAGAACTCATACACCTGGACCTTCTAGTGTTCCATCACATGCTCCTTCTCCTCCTATTCACCTTGATGTTCCATCTGCTCCCTCTACCTCTTCTGCTCCTCCAGTTGATCTCTCTGAAGTAATTTATTTGATTAAAGACTTATCATCTTCTTCGTCCTCTTTTCAATCTAAAATCAACCAAGATATATTTGATCTTAATAACAATATCTCTTTCTTATTCGACAAAGTAAAACACTTGGACAAAACGAACCGTGCCTTGCATCGTGATGCTGAGAACACTATTGATACTGGAAGAGCTTCGTGTAAAACAATGGATGACAGTCTTATCTCCATCGTCAATTGTAACAAGGCAATCCTCCAGCAAGTGTACAAGGAATACGACCAAGGTATCATCACAGCGGTTCACACCAACTCTCGCAAGGTTGAAGAACATCTAAAGTGGATCCAAGAAGCCTGGAAAAACCAATTCAAAGCCAAAGAATCTAAGGAAGAAAAGGCTGCCCGCTTGAAGCGTGAAACGTGAAGTTGATATGGCCCTTGCTGCCACATTGGATGCTATGGCTGCGGCAGAGAAAAAAGACGAGCGTGCCTTTTTCTCTAAAGGGAAAGCCTTCGGGAGAAGACAGAAATAAGAAGCCATGGAGAAATTCAAGAAATTCATGGACGATCAATGACTACACCTCTTTTGATGATTTCAAAAGGGGAAAAAGTAAGGTAAGATAAGGAGAAGAAGCGAAGTGAAGTGAAAAAAACATTTACTTACATTTATCACTTAGTAGTTCTTTATTGGTTTGCTTTGAAGGAGAAGAAGTGAAGTGAAGTGAAGAAAACATTTACTTTTTCGCTATGGATGAATGTTTATATGTGATTGTGTATGAAAAATTATGTTTAGCACCATTTGATAGCATATCTCTCTATATATCTCTATGATTGATGCTTAGGATTTGGAATTTGAAAAATCACTTTGCACACTATTTGATTTGATGCACATATTTTAATAAACTCAGAATGCTTATGAGTTAATGTTGCAAATCATCGTATACGTGTATTTTGTACTGCTGATTGTATGTCTAGTTTTTGAGAATGCATATTTTGTTTAAGGTATATTGATAAGAAGAGAATCCTTATTGAAAATATTTTTAAATATTTTTAAAAAAATGTTAAAATTGTTGCAATCATCAAAAAATAGGAGATTGTTAGCCCAAAGACTTTTCATTTAGATTTTGATGATTTTCATAAATTATTTTCTAAGAATAAATTGATTTTAAAAGGATAATATTTAATATTTTCAAAAAAATTGTGTTAGCACAAAATGAACAAATGAGTTAACACCTTTAGTCATATGAGATGACTCATCTTTCAGTGGATTAAACATTTAATTATTTTTGAATGAGAATATTTTGTGTTGAACCCAATTGATAATTAAGTCAATACTTTAAGGTAAAGAATATTTAAACATTTCAAGTGTGTCAACACTTTTGAGCAAATGCGTTGGCATCCTAACATATATGTTGAAGATATTTCAGGTATTAAAAATTAGTGTCGACACAAATAGATTTTGAGTAGACACAAAAGAGGTGAAGCTCTCTACACTCAAAAAGAGTCGACACAAACTGAGTTTGAGTCGACATAAAAGTGGTTCCTCACTTTTGTTATCCGAAATTTTGAGTTGACACAAATGGCAATTGAGTCGACACAAAAATACCGAGATCACCTGCAGATTTTTGTGAGTCGACACAAATTGAAGACTAGTCGACACCGTTGAGAGTTTCGACAGAATTTTAGTGTCGACACCAAGACAAAATGAGTCGACACAAATTGCCCTCTTTGAAAATCTGAAGAACAATTAAGTCGACACTAAAACCAAATGTGTCGGCACCGTTGTGTTGGTGAGAAGATTGTTGAAATCGTGTCGACCCCTCCAAAGATTAGAGTGGACCCAACCACTTGAAGAATTCTATCCTAGACATTTGTGTCGACCCAAAAGCTTTTGCGTCGATATTTGCGACAGAAATTTAAATTCGCAGCAGAGTTCAACGGTTGAATTTTTGGCATTAATTGCTCCCACCTATCTCCAATGGTTATGAATACTCAAGAGCTTTTATAAGGAGTTAGTTCTCAGAATTTAAAATATCTAGAGACCTACAATTACTGTTCTATTACTTGATTCAAAGTCAAATTCTTCAAACTCTCATTTATTACTGTAACTCAAGTTCTTATATCTCATCTTTTTTTACCTCTTCATTTATTGTCAATCAATTCTGTAAAGAGATTGAGTGATTCTCATTAAAACACTTCATTTATTGTACCCAAGGGTGAGTCACCATTTGTTCTTTGAGTGAGTAAGTAAATCTCATCAAAGAAGAGCTAAAGAGTGATTAGAAGAAAACATGAGTTATTTTCGTAGGATCATCTTGAAACTGTTGTAAAACTTTTAAATGTGCCCATAAATATTCCTATCCTGGTGGATATTCTCAAGGGAGATCTTGAGATTGTAAGGCCTTGAATGCTTCCATGAAACATTCTATTTTAGTGAAATTCTCAATGGGAGACCTGAGCAGTGGACGTAGACTTAGAAAAAGCCGAGCCACTATAAATCTTTGGTGTCTTGTTCATTTTCTCTATCCCTAACCTCTTTAATAATTGTATTGCTTTAATCTTTGAATATCTTGCTATATTTGTTTGCAATATTAAAAAAAATTTAAAATTTTTTTAAAAATTGTTATTATCTTCTTAAGATCCAATTCACCACTCTCTTGCATTACCTATAACTAACAATTGATATCAATCATTGACATGTGAGATCTATACTCTTATTTAACTCATAGAGTGACTTTTTCGTCTAGAAAATAGTTATTCCTATATTCTTCCATACGTAAAATTTAATTTTGAGTTGAAAGATAATCTTAAAATATTGTGGTAAAAAGTAAGTTTAGTTATGTTAACTAGTTTTATCTGAATATTATTTTAAAATATTAATATAGAATATGTTAAAAAAAATTTAAAAATGAAAAGCAAATGAAAGAAAAAAAAAAAACAAAACAAAAGATTATGGTCGAATGAGATAGGCAATTAACGGAGGACCAGCTTCATGCTTCTGCCGTGGCTGCCATGGATAGATTATGATTGTGTGTGGGAGGATTTGCATTCTTTTGGTACACTTTGTTATAGAGCTTTTTTAGAAAAAAATATATATAATAGAGATAAAAAATAAAATACCGAGATTATGAATAAAGAGAAGTTTTCCATAAACTTGCGGTCTCCAATGGCTGGCAATGTTGTATTTAATTTGGTATGATAATGTCGGATTATGATCCTCCAGATTACATCGAAATTGCATCATTTTGTGTGGTAAAAATGTTACTTAATAAAAGTATGTTATTTTATGGTAAATAAAATTTTGTTAAAATTAAAGACTTCACATAACATGTGTTGTAAAAATTTCAATTAATAAAATTATGTTCTTTTATGTTAATAATCTTTTATTAAAATTAAATATTTATACAATAAAATGATGTAATTTTGATATAATGGAGATTTTCATTTCAAGGGAAAATGAAGAGGATTATTATCCGAAAATATCTATATCATTTCAGTATACTCACTTGCGACTCGCGGGTGATATTTTGATTAAAATTGAAACAAAAGTTCAAAAAAAATAAAAATAAGTTAAATGAGTCAATAGACCAAATTTTATATTATTTATTTTCGTTTTTAGTGATTTTTTTATATTTGCATCAAATTTGTTTATTTTTTTGATTCATCTCATTGAGAATATTTAAAAAAAAAAAAAAGGTTAAAAATTAAAAAATCAAAAAAATAAATATGATTCTCGAAATTTAACCCAAACATGGATAAAGACATTCAAACATTTTGGCTTCATATAAATCAATGAACATGTGGATAAGTTTGAAGGAGCAAAGAATTGTATTTGTGGAGGAAATAGCGTGCTCTTGTTTTTTGCTATTTGTTTTGTTTCTGCAATTGCAAAAATTGATGGGTTTGGGCTTCTATGCCGACATATTTAGCCAACACGATTTTTCATCTCCCTGACTCTGTCTTGCTTTTATTTTAGCTTTATAAATAATATAATATTAAAAACTTATTAAAAAAATTTTTAAGATATATCTTCATATTCGTAACAATAAAAAAAAATTAAACCGGTGGTACAACTTTCTTGAAATTTAATGTAAGGGGTAAAGTTGAAAAGTTAAATTTCAGTACATCAAGTACATGTAGCAGAGTTATAAGAACAAATTGAGAACTTAATGCTATTTGGTTGATGACACCATTCATTTATAGACGAAAACCTAACGGTGTGGGTTAGAATGTAATGAAATTTCAAAGGGTAAATGAGAATGATGTAATTTTTTTAAACGTGTGAGTTTGATTGTATTTGATCGAAACCTCGAGAGAGGTTAATGTAATTTATCCTAAAAATTTATGTGATTAATAAAAAATTATCATAAAAACATAATGATATATTTCGTGACAACAATATTCATTATCATAAAAGGTTATTTAGTGATAAGTCAAAAAAATCATCACTAATAATTACTTTTTACTTATAACTTCTCCCTTGTCTCGGATTTAATTAACCAACTGCAAGTGAAGGGTTATATTGATTATATAGGAATTCGTTAAGGCACGTGTAAAGTAGCCCAAAAACCACGAGAAATAAAAAAAGAGTGAAAAGAAAAATTAAGTATGGCTATACTTTATGCTTACATGTTAACTGAAGACTTCTCAATAGTTTGTCTTTTCTTATGTGGGATAATTGTTTATTAATTAATTAATTTAATACATTTTTAGTAATTTCTTTTTTTCTTCATCAAATTATTATATATTTTATCGAAACAAGCCTGTAAAGTAAATGTTTGACCAAAATATGAAAAAGGTTTAGAAAAACAAAAAATAACCTAATAAATCAAATTATATGTTGCTTTTTTTCTTTTTTTGTAAGCTTTTTTCAAAATTTTTCAAGTTTTTTTTTTACTTTTTTAGCTCTTCTCACCAAAATGATCCCAAAAAATAAAAAATAAAACTAATTAAAAAAAATAAAAATAAGCAAGATTAATTCTCACAATTTAGCCCAAAACATGACAATTATACCATTACAAAAAAGGATGATTTTTATGTGACTCAATTAGATGAGGAATATTCTCAAATGCAGATGAATTGATTTTTATTTGAGTCAAGAAGTGGAATATTCTCAAATTCATTATATACAACGGACAGGACAATAGATCACATGGGCTGCTATCCTATCAAGCAAAATAAAATTTAATATATGGATATGCCCCCGCCTCTTTTATTTTCTTAACCATCATTTTCATGATTAAAAGGATTTAATTATTTAATTTTAATAATTTAATAATAAAATATAAAGCATCATTAATAATTTAATAATTAATTATTCAGCTAATTTTAAGACATTCAATTAAAAATATAAATGTGTTAATTTATAAATTTCCAAGGTAAAAATATAAATAAAAAGGAAATAAAAGTAAAAATTAAATTATTTTTTTGTTGAATTAATAAAAATAATATCAATGAATAATTTTTTTATTAATCTATATAGAAAACATGAGAAAGGAGAGAAAACGAAAGAGAATACCAAGATTGTTTCATTTCAAGTGTTAGATTTTTTGCACTTATATAAATGTTATATAAAGTTGTTTTATTTTGTTATATAGATATTTTGAACAAGTGTGCCCACCTTTGTCAATCAAAATTATTCATCTTGTAATTTTCAGTATGTATATTATCTATACAAAAATTTAAATTTATCGAATATCGTTAAGTACATAAACAAAATAAAAAGGACGAACATTACTAAATAAACAATTCTATTTATTTGTAAAATTAATATAATTTGATCACATATGTACGATATTCGATTAATTTAATTATTTACATGTATGATATATATACTGAAAGTTACAAGTTAAACGATTTTGATCAGAATGTGACGAAAGTAAACACCACACACCTAAAATAGATGATGGACCATAGAAATAGAGATCAGCTTAACTCAACAAAACAATATGGAATTGTCGTGTGTAGATTCATCATGAGCCAACGTTGTTTGGTATGTTTTAAAAGTTCAATATTCTTTATTTTTTTTTTTTTGTATTTAATGAAATATTTTTAATATAAAAAAATGTTCAAAAAATTATATTATTATTATTATTATTATTGACTTCTTTTTAATTTTTTGATTTGAATTTTTTATTATTCTTGTTCCATGTGATGAGAGAAATTTAAAAACTATAGCCATTTGAGCTAAAATTGAAAAAGTACACTAAAGATAAAGTCTCTTAAATAGGCTATTTTATGATTTTTCTAAAAAATTAATCAATTTTTTTATTTTTTCTAATTACTTATAACGAGATGATCAATCTAAAAAGTATATTCATTTAGACTAATACTCAAAAGAATTTACTAAAAATTTAAATAAATAAATAAAATGTTAGATTAAATGTACACAAGGCTTAGGGGTGTATAATGGGCCTGGGCCGTGGGCTGACCGAGCAATCAGAAGAAGTAAGAAAAAGTCCAAAAAAAAAGTTGAGTTTTTTCCAAAAAGCCAAACAGAGCCTTACTAATGTATTATGAACACATGTCCATGGCTTTTTTATCCTCCTAATCCAGTATTAAATTAAAGGGGCTTTTGGTGCAAATTTCATAATTAGTATTTCATATAACATTAAGTCTAATAGAAAAAAATTTGTCTTTTAAAATTTATTAGGTTAAATTGAGCCAAAAAAACCCTGACTACTTTAAGTTGTCACACCCCAATTCAGAAGGTATGACCGGCCGTGAACTATGGACCTTAGTCCAACAGGCTACGCAAGCCTACAGATTAAAAGAAAAGCCAATATATTTACTTAAGACTTTGACATATGCTGAAATTGAATAAATTAAAATATAATTTAAAGTAAGGTCATGTGGGTCACAAACAGCCTATCATGCACGAGTTACTAACAGTCAATTAACCCAACAAACGATACTGATCAACAAGTAAAATGCGAAAATAAATAAATTTTTAAGAGATTATTAAAACTGGGTTCCCAAATACCACGTAGTTCACCACTAGTCATCCCGTTAATCACCTGAAAATATTAACAACAACATCAGTCGATGATTCAGCGAATGACAAGTATACATAGTAAAATACATTTTCAAATGGGATGTTTAAAGTATTTATAACTAAAACATAATCATGCCATACTATGCATTATAAAATCACATGATAATACAAAAAATATCTTTCTTATCGTCAAATTCACAAAAAAATCTCTTTTTTATCGTTAAATTCACATTTTTCCATTAAATACTGCTTGTGAACAAATTCACCGAACTTTCAAAGCCGGTGACAAGTAATCAATATATCAAGTCTCATCGGAATAATTAATACCACAGTAGTGATAACAACATGATCATCTATAATTTGTGGGAACCATAAATTGACTAAGTAACAGTGCCACATATAAAAATTCAGGGCATCCTCAGCCCGCTGAATCTAATATCGAACTTAGAGTCCCACATGATGCAGCTTTAGTCTTTTTTCTAAGTTGAATTAGTTTAGAGTTACCCAGAATACCAGGCCTTTTTTTTAAAACTGTTGAATACTAGAGTCACCACAGACGCGAGGCCGTGACCTTTTCCCTAGCGGCCACAGTCACCTCCGTAGAGGGCGTGTCCCTTGAACTTTTAGTATGGTCCCATAATAGAATCTCCTAAGTCACACCATATAAACGTGAACAAAAACTCTATAAAACCTTTTTATGCCATGAGGTTTGCAACATAAATTTATATCTTTATATTAAAAAGAATTTCTAAAATTTTTATTTATTTTTCAAAATTATTTAGGAACAGAAAAATTTTAACAAAAATACGTAGTATGCTAAACCACTTACCTGTTATCTAAATAGCATAATAAGCACCGTAACAGAAAAGACCTAAAAATGCGTCATCCTGAATTGTACAACATAAATGAACTATAATTATTTAATGCCAATTCATGCGATAATTAAATAATA
>JAOTRH010472009.1:0-26754 GCA_034768845.1 Heliamphora exappendiculata | reverse complement strand
GATCGCCTGATGGGAAAACTTGTGGATTTTTGAATGAAAAACCATTTTAGGTTTGTGGTTGAGTTTGCTCCCACCATGTGATTGCATATTACTTTCTTTACAGCTTTATAGTATGTTTCTATTGGACTTCGGCTCACGAATGGGACTTTTTGTAAAACTATTTTTAGGTGATGATATGGAAGAGGTGTAGCTCTGGTGATGCTTGTGGTAGCGGAAAACTTTTATAGTTTTCCTTTTGGTATGCCTATTTCTGAAAGCAGTTTTGTATGCCATAAGACAATATACTTATGCATGTTATACATGATGTTTACTGTTCATGAGAGATGCATTTTGGGCTTTCCTTTGATTTCAATAGGTGGATTTGAATGTTTGAAAACCTATTTTCTGTAAAACTGGTGTTTAGTGGTTTTTCACGTGATCTTGGATTGTGGGGCGTGACATGTAAAATGGGTGAGAGCTTATGTTTCAAATGTTTTGATAATGTCAAAGGGGGAGGATACTTGGAAGAAAATGTATAATTTTTGCATTTCTTTTGGTATGTTAAATAGGGGAAGGCTTTGTGTTAAATTACTCATGTATGCCTTAATGACTTTTATCATAGAAATGCAATTTATCACATCCATCGGTCATAATGTGCCTAAATATTTATCACTTGAAACATTCAAAACCCATGAAATTAATTTCGTTATATTTTCTAAATCTTGGTTGTATGCATATTGTGAGGGGGAGCCTTACAATGCAACCTCATTTTTCTCTTTGTTTGTCATCATAAAAAAGGCAGAGATTATTGGCCTAACTAGGTTTTAACCTATTTTGATGATAACAAACTAAAGCTTCTAATTGTGCAAATTGAGTGTGTTCACTGGACTTCAATAACACAAGCACAATTGAGAAAGCAAAATGGAAGCCACGAAGTATGTAGATCATATTCAAGCGGCTAAGATCCATGGAGCATGAGAAAAACCAAGAAGAAAAGAAAAGGACTTGAAGGACTCAAAGAATTTCATCAAGTGTATTGAGTCTAGGACCTATGTAAGTTCATAAACATTGGCTATATATGTGAAAGCTCATAGAAGATCTTAGTTTGACCCCAGGTGCCTAATATTTTATGAAAAAATATTTTCAAAATATAAAATGTGTTTTAAAATGTTTCAAAAGAAGTTCGGCAAAAAATATGCAAAAAAGTGTGTGAAGAAAATTGACATACCTTTAGCTTTTTGGTCATAACTTTTCGTACAAAGTGAATTTTTTATGAGATTTGAACCATTGGAAAGTAGACTTCCAGGGCTTCAATTTGAACACAAGAATAACCCTATTTGGAGTCTGGATGAAGGAGTTATGGTCATTTGAAGTTGGGTAAATTGAGCAGTCGCGATTCAGTCGACCGAGGATCAAGATCCAGTCGACTGAATGGTCAACTCCAGTTGACTGAATAGGCTATACTCTGAATATTTTTGGCTGCAACGGCTAGTTCATGTTTTTGGCCTATAAATAGACCCCTTAAGCCTTGAAAAATATATAGCAAAGCCCTCCATCATATTCTCTCATATACATCAAGTTTGTGCTTCAAATTCTTCATTTTTATGAATCAGTTTTGAGAGAAAAGCTTAGAATTTCTCCATTGAGCTTCTCACTTATAAATCCGTTGGAGTGAATATTAGTGTGCTTCATTTGTATTCATTTGCTCGCCGAAGGAGCTGATTTATTGTATAATCCTATTTTGATTTCTTATTATTCTTGTTGTAACTTGAGAAGGTGATTCTCAAGGGAGGCCACTCCGCCTATTGAAAGAGAGAGAAAACTCCGCCTATAAGGAGGGATTTGAGAAGGGAATATTCTCAAGAGAGGTTACTCTGCCTACTGAAGGAGTGTGTACTTGAGGAGGAGACATCCTCAGGAGAGGCTACTATGCTTAGACTAATGAGAGAGGGTGCTCTCCCTACTGGAGGAGTGTTTAGTGGAATCCTCATAGTGGTTGGCTTGAGGCAAGGACGTAGGCTCGTGGGCCGAACCATGTAAATCTTGGTGTCGTATCTCTCTAATTCTCTCTCTCTAATTTCGCACTTTAAATTTTATATCTACTTTGTTAGAGAATACTTGTGGACGTTTGGGATTGCATGTTTAATTAGGTTAATATTGGCATAAATTTTTTAAATACTCAATTCACCCCCTCTTGGGATTGCACCTACACTATCTAATACTCAAATTTACCCCATCTAATCTTAGGTGAATCCAATGATGAAAATGATTGGAATGGTGCCATAGTACGATTCTCGAAAAATGATCCAAACTCGGTATTTGGACACAATCATCAAAACCTTCAAACCAATAAAATCTTTTTGAACCACCAACTCCAATGTGGCGACCGTCAATAGAACCATTTAGAAACTTCCACTTTTTATGGCGACTGCCAATAGAACATCTTGGAAACCATAGCCAATGTGGAGGCCGCCAACTCCAACCTGGCGACCGTCAACTTGTATTGTGGCGATCGCCAATAGAACGTCTTAGAACCTTTTCATTTGTAGCGACCGCTATTTCATAAGCTGGCGACCGCCAACTTCAAAAAGCCTGACGTGTCCCAAAAGTGTTAGCATCTCATTGGTTGAAGAATTCTATAAATACCGCAACCTCTGGTACGTTTTCATGATAGAAGTTTTAGAGAGAGAAGCTCTACCGAGTCACCGAGCAATTTTGAGCCCCGACGCCGAAACTCTGCTAAAGTACCGAGAGCCGAACCCTTGATACCAAGATTCTGAAACCCTAGCTTGGATCATGGCTTGTGGACCGAATTGCCCATCATTATTCCCTGACTCGAGGATTCACTAGCAATCCAGGTATTTCGTTTAGATCCCCGATATTTCTAACTCTATTTTCTTTCTTTTGGAGTGATCGGGTTAAGTTCAATTTCCATTTGCATATTTCTTTCATTTACATAGTTAATCTTGTTTATGATTTAATTTGCTTCATGTAATTTGGTTACTTTCATTAATTTCTTAGTTGTTAATTTACTCACATTTTACACTTAGCACATTGTTACTTTTTCATTAATTCATTAATTAGTGCTAATATATTTTGGCAATTACAATTTGCTAATGTTATTAGTTGTCATAAAAATGTACTTACATTTATGTGAATGAAGTTTTCAACATTACATTCATATTTGAGTTAAATAATTGTATTGAGTTTCTTTCATTTCTTAGTGTTAGTATAATGTTCGTTTTTAGTATTTATTTTATTTTATTTTTTTTAGCTTAATATTCCTTTAGTGTAATATTTGTGAGATCTTGACCTATCTCTTTTTGTATTGTATAGATATGTTGGATGTGTTTCTTTCTATACCTATATTCGGTATTTTTATTTTAGCATGTGTAGATGCGTTTTGATGCATGTTTCGGTTTATATAAGCATGCGGGGTTGCTTCCCAGTGTGTAGGGAGTTACGGCGCGAATTTCAAAAATAAATTAAAAAAGAAGATATTTTGGAGGCCTATAAATATCTAGAGTTAGATATTTTCAAAAAGAAATTTTTCAAAACTTACTGCTAAGTTTTCTCCTTTTTCTCTCTATCTTTTCTCTAATTTCTCGGGGACCCGGGGCTTAATTTTTGATGATCCAATAGCCGATCTTTGTTATTGGCATCGTGGTCAGCGCATCCATCTAGACAGAATTTTATTTCAACGAAACTCGATTTTGTACGTGGATCGAGATGTCGAGTTTTCAACTCACCAAGGTAGGATTCTAGACTTTAAAGTTGTTAAAGTGTGTTATATGTAATCTTATGCATCTTTACCGTTTTATATTCATGAAAAGGTGTTTCATGTTTTGGGAAAAGCTAGGTTTTTGGTTTAAAAACCTTTTTTCGTCGTTTCGGTTGGATGAAAACGGTGTTGGATGTTTCTTTGAGGCCTTTGGTGATAGGCTTGGGCGTGTGTGACTCCATAAGTGTTAGCTGGAAGCTTCGAGGCTTCATCTTGGGTTCAAAAAGGAAAAACCGCAGCTCAAAAACACTTTCTAGGTAGGATTAGTTGACTGAACTCATGGGATCAGTCGACTGGATCATGATTTTGTGGGTTTAGTCAACTGAACTCATGGGGTCAGTCGACTAAATAGTGTTGGGCATTTTGGGCCTTTTTCCAGTGTGTTTTTCAGTCGACTGGAGGGTGGGTTCAGTCGACTGGACCTGGGCTCATGGTTGTGCATATTTGAAAATCATGTTTTTGAAGGTTTGGAGCTAACCTGTGGGGTTGATCTCAACTTCTAAAATGTTTTGATGAAAATATGTTTTTACATGTTTTGTTTCATCTCCATGGTTGATGGATTCGATCTCTTTTTATACATGTGTTGTATAAATTGTTTTACGGGTGATTTTGTTTTTTAAATATTTTTCTTAAATGTACCGTGGCAGTGGGTGTGTTGAGTTGGGCTTCCATTGCTCCACGGTGAAAGTTTGGAAACGTGCGCAGAGTAGGTCCCTATGTTCCTTCGGGTTAATCCCCGTAAATGAGGTTGGTGGGTGCTTAGTGCCCTCGGGTTGTGAACCCGTAAACTAAGTGGTTGGTGGGTGCTTAGGGCCCTCGGGTTGTGAACCTATAAACTAAGTCAGTTGCCTCTGTGAATGGCGTTGGTTGCATTGTCTTAACTCCGTATAGAACTTGTTATTACCGAGCAGGCCTTAAGTGATGATTAGGGTAATGAGCAGGAGTCTATCGTTGTTACCTTTGTCTTTGTGGTAGAGTCGGTACATAGGATTATATTTTATCTCTTCTCCTCGACTGTGTGACCCGAGTGGAGATTACTGTGTTTTTATTGCTTTCCCTTAATTGTGGCATGATATTTGTCAGGATTATATGCATAGTTTTAAGGATGGAAAACTGATGATTTTTTAGAGAAAAATCTTTTAGCTCTTGTGATTAAGCTTATGTGCTCATGATTGCATAACCCACTGTACAGCTTTATGTAGTCTATTTTCTATTGGACTTCAGCTCACAGTGTGGAATTTTGCTGTAAAATAATTTTCAGGTGAGCATGCGGAATTGACCTAGATGCAGTGGTGATGGAAGACTTACTATAGTTTTTCTTATTTTGTGACAGGTAGTTTACATGTGATGCCCGTTTCTAAAGGCGAGTTTTGTACGCCTTGAGGCGATATACTTATTCATGTATGAGAATGCATGTTTACTGTTTATGAGAGCTGAACTTTAGAAAATCTTTTATCTGAATGTTGTATATTTTTGAGTTGATGGTGTTCCAACTTCAAATCTTATTTTCATAAACAGTATTTTGGTGGGCTATCACATGACGCTGGTGTTTGGGGCGTGACAACTTGGTATCAGAGCTCTGGATTTGAATATCTAAGAGTCATGGGAAAGAGGGTACATCACCTTGTGAGGACGTATGTGTGCTTGATTGCATGTGTGACAGCATTTTCCTAACATCAGCATGATAGCTTGTGGTGTATACGTGTGTATGAAGGTTGAACCTTATGATTGATTAGTTTTGCCTTCGAACATTTGAATTAACAAACTTCGGAACCATGTTAGAGACGTGTTTTGCGAACGTGATTTCTAGCAAGGAATCTAAGTAGGCTGTCCAGAGTGGCGAGTCAGTCTTGTTGGTTTTTCTTGGTATGTAAGACGTGATGACATGATCTTATGTGGTTATGTGTTAGCATGCTTATGTGTATTTTTTCTTTTACGTTAGCAATCATATGTTGTATGGATACTTATCTTGTTATATTGCTTTCATATGGAGTTATGTCCACGCAGGGAGGACGAGACCGACGTCAAGGCCGTGGCCATGGTTCTGGCCAAAGGGGTGTTCTAGTCCCAGATGTTGGGGATGCTAATGCACCCCACGGAGCTTTTCACGGGGGAGATCTATTGCGTGAGATGGTCGACTTCATCCGGCAACTTGCTGAGGCCACTAGGGGAAGGGAGAGCGTACCTGAACCGATGGCGACAGTCGCGATGCGTGAGTTTCGCCGTCTGGACCCTCCTACCTTTTCTGGGGATCCCAACCCCACGGTTGCCACTGAATGGCTGGACCTGGTTACCAGGATCTTGGACACACTTCAGATTGACGAGGATGATCTGAGGGTTACCTTTGCTTCCTTTCAGTTGAGGGGAAGTGCTCACATGTGGTGGAAGTTCGCCAAGACTACAGTTGGGGGCACTTGGGAGGCATTTACCAAGGTATTTTTGAAGAAATTCTTCCCAATGACATTGAGGGACCGCTACAGAGAGGATTTCCTTTTTCTGACGCAGGGGACGATGACTGCAATTGAGTATGAGGCTGAGTTTACTAGCCTATGTTGGTTTGCACAGAAGATCGTACCTACAGATGAGTTTCGTACGAAGAGGTTTGAGAGGGGTTTGAGGCCCGCTATCCGAGATAGAGTGGAGGCATTCAGGATGCAGGTCTTTTAAGAGTTGATAGAGACCGCCATGAAGGTGGAAGACACTCTGAACGAGATGCGCAGAGACAGAGACAGTAGAGGTTCGCAAGATGGGGGACATGCACAGTTCCAGGGATGCAGGGATAAGCGTTGACAAACATATGGTTTGAGTTCTCATCTGGTGGGGTCGTATCCGCCGCAGTCTTCTGCACCCACGTCTCCCATAGCTTCAACGGGAAGGTCAGAGCAGATAGAGCTTGTTTCTTTTAGATGCAGACGATCAGGGCATCGTGTGGCAAAGTGCTGTATTCCAGCGCCAGTTCAGGCACAGTCGCAGTCACAGGCTTAAGGGAGGGGGCTGGTGACATGTTTTGAGTGCGGCTAGTCTGGGCACATCCGTAGGGACTGTTTTAGAGGAGGGAGTAACCAGAGTACAGCTGGAGCACATGTTACTCCATCTGCTCAGGGACGCCAGTTATCTAGGTTCGTAGAATGGGGCACCTCGGTACAGTCAGGTAGACAGTCGACAGTTCAGGGCCACAGTGGACAGGTCAGAGCATATGTTCTTGTAGATCCTAGTTCATCCAGAGTACCGGCCATTCCCGATGCTGCTGCTACCACCTTTATGATCAGAGGTACTCTTCTAGTCTATACATCATGGACCAGTGTTCTTATCGACACTGCAACATCACATTCGTTTATATCATTTGCATTTGCATATGCTTTGGGGTTAAAAACAGACTTGTTGGGTAGTGTTTTGAGCGTGGAGACCCTAGTCAGTGGGAGTGTGACGTTGAGTCTTGTATGTAGATCCTGCATGTTAGAGGTCGCCGGTCGTTGTTTAGAATTTAACTTTATTATTCTAGACATGACCACGTTTGATGTCATTCTAGGGATGGGTTAACTGACCACCTATCGTGCCTTTATCGATTGCGATCGATAAAGGGTAACGATTTGTACACCGGCGAGAGATTGCTTTTGCTTTGTGGGTGATCAGGATGAGGGTTTGGTATATATGCCCGGTGTTGCGCGGAATCAGGGTAACCTGGGTTCCCTCTTTGCAGCTCTCTTGTTGGATGAGGGAGTTGGGGTTCGAGGAGAGTTACCTCCGGTGGTTTGCGACTATCCAGATGTCTTTCCTGACGATCTGCTCGAGTTGCCACCAAACCAGGAGGTAGAGTTCTCTATTGAGTTGGTTTAAGGAACCGCTCCCATATCCATGTCATCTTATCGTTTTGCACCTGCTGAGTTGCGTGAACTCAAGATACACCTTCAGGAGTTACTGGATAGGGGGTTTGTGCGCCCCGGTACTTCGTCATGGGGAGCTCCTGCTCTTTTTGCTAAGAAGAAAGATGAATCTTTGCGATTGTGTATCGACTACCGAAAGCTGAATTAGGTGACAGTAAAGGACAAGTATCCTATGCCGAGGATAGATGATTTGTTTGATCAGTTGAAGGGGCCGAGTTTCTTTTCAAAGATTGACTTGAGATCAGGATACCACCAGTTGAGGATTAGGGACGAGGACATAGTGAAGACCACCTTCTGGACTCGCTATGGTCACTATGAGTTTCTGGTCATGCCATTCGGTCTAACGAACGCTCTTGTTACATTTATGGGTATGATGAACCGGATCTTCCATCCTTATCTAGACAGTTTTGTGGTGGTGTTTGTGGATGATATTCTCATCTACTCACCCACTAGGGTGGCACACGAGGATCATTTGCGTATTGTTCTACAGACTTTAAGAGAGCATCGCTTGTACGTGAAGTTCGAGAAGTGCGAGTTCTGGATGTCTGAGGTAAGGTTTCTTGGACACGTAGTGTCGAAAGACGGAGTAGCAGTGGATTCATCGAAGACAGATGCTGTAATGGGTTGGGAGCAATCGAAGAATGTCTTCGAGATCTGTAGTTTTCTAGGTTTAGCAGGTTACTATCGGCGGTTTGTGAAGGATTTTGCGAGACTTGCTGCGCCGATGACGCGTCTGACGCGGAAGGGAGTTGTGTTTAGTTGGAGTGAGTCCTGTGAGTCGGCATTCTAGGAGCTGAAGACGAGGTTGACTAGCGCGCCAGTGTTGATTATCCCAGAGCGAGGCTTGAGGTTTACAGTGTACTGTGACGCATCACACGGCGGTTTAGGCTGTGTTTTGATGCTGGGAGGTAAGGTTGTAGCCTATGATTCTTGGCAGTTGAAGATGCATGAGAAGAACTACCCGACACACGATCTGGAGTTAGCAGCTGTGGTCTTTGCCTTGAAGACATGGCGTCACTATCTTTATGGTGAGCACTTCAAGGTTTTCTCCGATCAGAAGAGCTTGAAATACTTATTTTCGCAGAAGGACCTGAACTTGTGCCAACGATGATGGATGGAGTTGTTGGAGGATTATGATTTTAACTTGCAATACAATCCAGGAATGGCCAACGTTGTGGCTGACACTCTCAGTAGGAGATCTCACGGGTTGTTAGCATCTGTAGCTATACGTGAGTGGGATATGCTTGGAGAGATCGGGGAGTTTGATTTGTGTCTCGGAGAGACAGCAACGGGTGCCACCTTATTTTCAGTAGTTTTGCAACCTGCTTTGATTGCACAAGTGCTAGAGGTCCAGCAGACGGATCAGGAAGCTCAGATGATAAGAGATCATGTTGCTAATGGAGAGAATACAGCAGGATGGGTTGTGGGTTCAGACCAGAGTCTGAGATTGGTCGGGAGGCTGTTTGTGCTAGAGTCATGCCGTACAGATATACTATATGAGTGTCATCATTCTCGCCTTGCTGTGCATCCTGGAGGCACGAAGATGTATCATAATCTACGTCGTCAGTTCTGTTGGATAGGGATGAAGAGAGATGTGATCCAGTTTGTCTCTTGGTGCTTTACTTGTCAGAAGGTGAAGACGGAACACCAGAGAACGACAAGATTGTTACAGCCATTACCAATATTAGAGTGGAAGTGAGAGAACGTCACAATGAACTTTGTGTTGGGACTTCCTCGATCACCTAGGGGACACAATGCCGTATGGGTTGTGGTTGATAGGTTGACGAAGTCAGCACACTTTCTCCCCATCCGCGTGAAGGATTCGGTGGATAGACTGAGTAGATTGTATGTTAGAGAGATAGGCCGGTTGCATGGAGTGCCAGTGTGTATTGTTTCTGACCGAGACCCGCTATTCACCTCGTGTTTTTAGTAGAGTCTTCAGGAGGCCTTGGGGACGAACTTGATGTTCAGTACAACTTTTCACCCCCAAACGGATGGTCAGTCTGAGAGGACTATATAGATTCTGGAGGATATGCTAAGGGCATGTGTACTTAGTTTCAGAGGTTCTTGGGAGGATCATCTACCTTTGGCAGAGTTTGCATACAACAACAGCTATCAGTCTAGTATTGGGATGGCACCGTATGAGGCTTTGTATGGTAGACCGTGTAGGTTACCAGCGTGTTTGACAGATGTGAGAGAGACCACAGTCTTAGGACCCGACATGGTACGGGAGACAATGAAAAAGATTGTAGTAATTCGCCAATGCCTTTTGACAGCTCAAAGCCGCAAGAAGAGTTATGCAGATCAGAGGAGAAGGTATTTGGAGTTTGTAGTGGGAGATCACGTGTTTCTAAAGGTCTCACCACATAGAGGTTTGATGAGATTTGGTCATAGCGGGAAGCTATCACCCTACTTCATTGGACCTTTTGAGATTCTTGATAGGGTTAGAGAGGCTGCTTATCATTTGGATTTGCCTCCTCAATTAGCATCTGTGCACAACGTATTCCACGTTTCTATGCTTCAGAGGTATGAGCTTGATCCTTCACATGTGTTAGATTGGGCCGAACTGCGGGTTGATGAGGATGTCACCTATAAGGAACGTCCAGTGAAGATTACAGACACGAAGGAGCAAGTGTTGAGGGGGAGAACAATTATTTATGTCAAAGTCCTATGGCTTCACCACGAGATTAAAGAAGCAACGTGGGAGCTTAAGTCTGGGATGCGTGCTAGATACACGGAGCTGTTTACCTCGTGACCTTGTGACGAATTTCGGGGGTAAAATTTCTTAAAGGGGGAGAGTTGTGAGACCTGGACCCGTCTCTTTTTGTATTGTATATATATGTTTGATGTGTTTCTTTCTATATCTATATTTGGTATTTTTGCTTTAGCATGTGTAGATGCGTTTTGATGTATGTTTCAGTTTCCAGGGACAGTTTACTGAACAGTGTTGGGCGTTTTAGGCCTTTTTCCTGTGTGTTTTTCAATCGACTGGAGGGTGGGTCCAGTCGACTGAACCTGGGTTGATGGGTGTTTATCTTTGAATATCATGTTTTTGAAGGTTTGGAGTTAGCCTGTGGGGTTGAGTCTCAACTTCTAAAACGTTTTGATGAAAATATGTTTTTACATGTTTTGTTTGATCTCTATGGTTGCTGGATTGGATATCTTTTTATACATGTGTTGTATAAATTGTTTTATGGGTATTTTTTTTAAAATATTTTCCTTAGATGTACCGTGACAGTGAGTGTGTTGAGTTGGGCTTTCATTGCTCCACGATGATAGTCCGAAAACGTGCGCAGAGTATGTCCCTACGTGCCTTCGGGTTAATCCCCGTAAATAAGGTTGGTGGGTGCTTAGTGCCCTCGGGTTGTGAACCCGTAAACTAAGTGGTTGGTGGGTGCTTAGGGCCCTTGGGTTGTGAACCTGTAAAGTAAGTCGGTTGCCACAGTGAATGCCGTTGGTTGAGTTGTCATAACTCCATATAGAACTTGTTATTACCGAGCAGACCTTAAGTGGTGACTAGGGTAGTGGGCAGGAATTTACAGTTGTTACCTTTGTCTTTGTGGCATAGTCGATACATAGGATTACATTTTATCTCTTCTCCTCGGCTGTGTGACCCGAGTGGAGATTACTGTGTTTTTACTACTTTCCCTTAACTGTGGCATGATATCTGTCAAGATTATATGCATAGTTTCAAGGATGAAAAACTGATGGTTTTTGAGAGAAAAGCCTTTTAGCTCCTGTGATTGAGTGTATGTGCTCATGATTGCATAACCTACTTTACAGCTTTATATAGTCTATTTTCTATTGGATTTCGGCTCACGGTGTGAGATCTTGCTGTAAAACCATTTTCAGGTGAGCATGCGAAGTTGACCTAGATACAATGGTGTTGGAAGACTTGCTATAGTTTTTCTTGTTTTGTGACATGTAGTTTACATGTGATGCCTGTTTCTGAAGGTGAGTTTTGTACGCCTTAAGGCGATATATTTATTCATGCATGAGAATGCATGTTTACTGTTTATGAGAGCTGAACTTTGAAAAATCTTTTATTCAAATGTTGTATATTTTTGAGTTGATGGTGTTCCAACTTCAAATCTTATTTTCATAAACGGTGTTTTGGTAGATTTTCGCGTGACCCTAGTCTTTGGGGCGTGACAATATCTTTCACTAGCTTTTTATCTTCATTTCTTTTTTTATTAGCTTTATTTTTCTTATAATGTTCTATTTTTCTTTTGTCTTTTTCTTTTTCTTTAAATGTTAGTTTTATTTTCTTTTCACAGTACTTATTTTATTTATTTTTCTTTTCTTTTATTTTGTTAAATCCAAAAATTATAAAAAGTCTTTTAAGCTAATTTTCATCTTTAAGGCTAATTTTCTTTTGTTTTTTTCCTTTTATTTTTCTTTGTTTCTTTTAAAATATAAAATGTGAATAGTTAGATTTTTTTTTATTAATTTCATAGTATTTTGTAACCTTTTTATTTTAGCATAATTTTTCTTTTGTAAATTTTTTCTATATTTTCTTTTCCTTTTAATCTTTAAGCTTTCTTTTGTCATAACACTCTTATTTTTAATTTCTTTGTTAGTAAATTTTCTTTTTAATATAAAATTTTTATGTATCTTTTATTTCACATTTAGTATTTTTTTAATTAAATATTCATCATGTCAATACTAATTTAGTTTGTTTTGATAATATGTATGTTTTTAGTTACTTTGAAATCATGTTTAGAATAGTTTAGTTTATTTCTTGCTAGCAATTCATGTTTAGGTATTTTTAAAAATTTTTAGCGTGTTTTCTATTATTTGATTCATGCTAGTTTAGGTTACTTTAAATGATATTACATGTGGGTTTGTTTTATGTATTCTTTAGATAGAAATTGAATGCCGCAGGACTTAGGATTTTTTTTTCTTTTCTTATTTGATTTGGTTTGGAGTTCTATATACATATGTTATGTATTTTCATTATTTAATTTTAGATGTTCTCTTCTCACATCTGCTTTCTTTATTTGCATGCATTTGAGAAATCTTATTAAAGAACCAATGATGATTAGTAGATGCCAACCTTATGGTTAGGTGAACGGTATGCCTAACACATTTCTCGATTTGTATCTTAGCCCCCGAACCCTCTTTCTCTGGTTAACGTTATAATGATCAGTCGCCATTTTTGTTTTTCTTGATTTTTTTTAAAAACCAAGTGCCAACTCTATTTTCAACAAAAAGGGGTTTTTAAAATTTAGCTTTTAAGGTATTAAAATATTTTCCAAACATCTTTTGAACTCCTTATTTTTTACCATTTCAAAACCCCCAAAATCCTGATACCACAGCTGTGCTTTGCATTAGACCCGACATCTGCTTTGTTGTTGGCATGGTTAGCAGATATCAGTTTAACCCAGGACATGAGCAGTAGACTGCGGTAAAGAATATAAACAAGTACCTAAAAAGGACTAGGGATTATATGTTGGTTTACCAAGCAAATAGTCTAGTACCTTTAGAGAATACAGACTCAAATTTTCTGTCAGATAAAAATTTACGTAAGTCTACCTCAGGATATGTGTTTACCTTAGGAGCTAGAGCTATTAGTTAGAGAAGTATCAAGCAGTCATGCATTGTTGATTCCAACATGGAGGCCGAGTACGTGGCAGCTTGTGAAGTAGCTAAGGAGGCTGTTTAGCTCAGGAACTTCCTGTTGGATCTAGATGTGGTGCCTTTACTTCAGTCGACTATTACACTTTATTATGATAATAGCGGAGTGATTGCAAACTCGAAGGAGCTAATAGTTCACAAGAAAAGAAAGCACATTGAGCATAAGTATCATTTGATACGAGAAATTGTACAGATGAATGATGTTGCTGTGACCAAGATTCATCAGGAGGCAACCTTGTAGATCTTTGTACGAAGAGCTTACCGGTTAAGACTTTTGATAGTCATATAGAGGGCATGGGAGTCAAATGTATGGCAGTATGATTTTGAGTATAAGTGGGAGATTATTAGGGTTGTATACTAAAAATCATGAATTTTATTTTAGTTTAAGTATTTAATTTTATTTTAATAAAATTAATTTTTTAATTTATGAGAACTTTGATGAACAATGTATGCAATATCATTTCTTTAATGCTATGCATGGTTATCCTTTATTCTGTACAGTATTTAATCAGGTGTGTAGAGTACGGCTTGCGCACATAAGATCATATTATAATTTTTACAAAATATAAGTTATTGTTCACAGTTTAGATAAAATTAGACTAACCATTAATACGACTGTAGCACAGAGTTTTAGTAGGCCTATCTTGGTTATGGGAAACAGATAATATCATCGTCTATTATTCTGACTCGTTGTACTAGTACACTTGTGTGTACTGAACATGACCACATTGAGGTAATTAATTTTATACTGACAATATAAATTAATTCACACCCCAAGGTTATTATGAGAGTGCTTATGTTCTTAATCCTAAAATAATTATTATTTGCGTATATTTAATACTCGCTATTTTGATTCATTAGAGAGTGCGATCTTTTATGGGTCTATAGTCTTTGTGAGTTGGATAGCGGTATTAATTATATGGTGAATATTAATTACTGACAGAATCCATGTTTTGATTGTTCAGAATTCACAATACCTCCTTAAGAAAGCTTATATGTTTTGACCGGGTCAAACCCTGCAGGTGAATTTGATTATCTGACAGTCAGATAAGTTAAGCAGAAGGGCTTAAGGTATTTCAAGATGCCGATTAAATTAAATTGGCGGGCATCAAGAATCTTAATGTGGGGAGATGAGTTAAGCATTTAATAACAGGAGCTCAATGCAAATTGGCCTTGGGATTATGGCTAAGAGTGCAGTTACAGTTCTTTAGTGGTATGAACTGTAATTTAGTATTTTATGAAAATTGTAGAAACCGCTGTAAGGTTTTTATAATTATAGAAACCGTTGAGAGGTTTGCATATTTGCGAAAACCAATAGATAGGTATCAGGATTACACTAGAAGTTTAAGTCATAATTACTTCACAGGTCCCTGTTGTAGCCTTATAATATGCGGGTAGGCTAAACCAAATTCGTAAGTTTTCTTTTAAGATTAAGGTTGTCTAGGTTCTACCGGTACTAGTTCTTAAAGGATCGTAACTCACACTACGTTTGGAAATCGCATCGGGAATACAGTAGAAGGTCTGACCAGTGCTTAAACTTGGGAAATCAAAGTTCGTAGTTTGAGAATCGACCAAAAGATATTCATTTGAATTACTTGTGGTGGCACGAGTTTTATTTTCGTTCGACATTAAATGTTTTTATCTAGAGCCTGTTTCAATGATTGCCCGTCCAGTTTTTATTTTTTTTAAAATTATTTACAAATCAATGATCTTGGTAGTTTACCTCCAACACCTTCCTCTTCCATTCTGTTGATTGGTCGCCGGTTTGGTGACTTGAACTGGTTGCGGGTATCTTGGCAGCTGGTTTTGGGGCTGCCTCCACTCCTGAGGTTGGTTGCCTAGATTCCTTTATGTTAGGCATGAAAACTCAAACTTCCTATGTCTCGGTTGGTGGCACTCAAAACAAACTGTTGAAGAGAAATCCCTTGATTTTCGTTGCCTGTTATCTTGGTCGTATGGTATCTTAGGGTCAATCCCTTGGTTTCTTCTGATGGGTCCTCCGTGGCTAGTGTTTTCTATCTTCTAACTCAAGTTCTTCCTCGAATCAGCCAAATCAATCCATGCGAGTAAGGCAACTCGTACCACTTGAGCGTATGCTTGGAGTTGTAAGCAGTTGACCCTCGCTCGAATAGATGGTTCCAGACCCCACTGAATCTTTTAGGCTTTCAACTCTTCATTCGGTACAATTGCAGCAGCAGAGCAGCTCAATTCCTCGAAGCAATTGACGTATTGAGTTACCATAATAGATTCTTGTTTAAGTTCAAGGAATTCTCTGATATGTCCTTGACAGAAGGGAGCTAGGAAATACTTTTCTAAAAATAATCCTTCAAACTGATCCCTGGTTAAAGCTGCAATGTCTTGAGTATTGTTGATCATAGACCACCAATGGTCCACTTCACTTTCCAACGCGTGAGCAACTAAAGCTACCTGATTCGCTTCAGCTTGTATGGCCATTAAGTTGAATAACTTGTAACTCCCCAAATTCGGACCACAAGAATCACCTAAGAAAAACTCATTTTACAAACCACCACCCACCAAAGCTTACTTTAAACGACACGATTCAAACACAAACAAATGAGTTCAAAGAATTTCAAATACACCCGACTAAGGGTTTAATTTAAAGTAAAAGAGAGATTTAAAGGAGCAGAAAGAAACCCCAAAAGACAAGCCTTTGAAACAAAAACAAAAAATTTAAATTTTGCCCAGACCGACCGATCGGTCTTTTGCCTGCACAAGAGTGTTGAGGGTACCAAAAGACCAATAAATAGACCGATCGATCGATCTATTGATCTTCCATGCTCCTGGCCCTTTTTCGAGCTAAAAATCTATTTTTCAAAAACTTAGAATATTTTGAGTATCATATTTTGAGTATCATTCAACGCATTTAGGCAAAGAAATAACTTTTTAAAAAATGGTAAAGACACCCAAAAATCTCCCTCAGGACACAAGGTTTTATGAAATCTTCATTTTCACAACCAAAAGTTAGAATTCCAAGATTCTATATATATAAAAATATGAAAGAAAACTCCTCACAATAACCATACAAAAGATGTAGAAATAAGAAAACATACAACAAAACCCAAGCATCCTCTCATGCATACAATTCATGAGTACCAATGACCTTAAGGCCTTACAAAACGACTGTCAACAAAATCTAACCCCAAGGCATGATATCAAGGAATTACATTTACAATGTATGCATATCTCGATGGATCATTCAATACAAATGAAATTCTATCCAAAAGCTTCACAAAAGGGATTCTCCATGACCAAGCCCCTCACTTGACTACTTTTTTCCCATTGCCACCTGAAATGTGTTAAACAACATGAGCTGAAACTCGTAGGAACAAGACTAACAATGAACATATGCATGGTTTATGAGGATGGTCATGCGGGATGCACACATAAGTTCAATCAAGACTCATTCCGTTTGTTTCAAGATAAACGCCCAATGCATAACCGGGTTTGTATAAAAGGATTATTATACCAGACTCTTTAATCTCCGTGAGATTAACTCTCTTACTATTCTCGATCAACCCAACATATTTACCATCCTCAATTAACCCAACACGTTTACCATTTTCAATTCTCTAATTATTATTTTATCAACCCAATCAGTTACAACACACGCATACACACGCCTCATTGACATTTCTCATATTTCACCAACTCGTGGTTAATAAACATAGGCACCAACGCCAGATGAGCGTATAGACCCACGTAATGTTACATTCAACCCAACCACACAGGCCCCATGAAGTAAGGAGACATTCTATATCCCGACATGACTAACGGCCTTTCCCGGTTCACTAGCCGGCGAATAGAGAACCCAATCTACGTAGTTTTTTAGTCTTTCACCGTGGAACAACTTGTGCCCAACCTTAAACGATCCATAGGGTCCCAAATCAGTCTTTTTTGATATTTTAAATCACAATACGCACGCATGAGTCCAACCTCAAAGGTTCCTCTCGCCCAACCACTTCATTACGCATTTTATTATTCACGTTTTCAGTATTGTAGAGCTCAAACCTCAGATTAACCATCTACATAGTTGAGAAGCCACCAATTCATCAATTTTACACAATAAAACCCACAAATTTTTAACTTTGATATTAACATATGTCACATAGATTCAAGGAATAGGTATACAATGGGTTATCTCAACCCCCAAACAAGCCCCAACCGCGAAAGTCTCCAATCGCACGGTGAGAATTAAGCCTCCAACGTCTAGATTGAGCCTCCAATGTGCAAATGACCAAGATGGAAGCAAGAAATCCTCTCATGAAGGGCCAAGGAAGCTCCAATAACTCTCCAAACACAAACCCTAGCTCTCACACAAACTCTAGAGAGAGAGAAAGAGGAAAGAATGAGGGAATTAACCCAAAACTTGACATTTATAGCCTCTGCCCGACGCAGACCGATCAATCGGTCGATCAATCGGTCTCTGCGGCTGCACTATTTGTCCGACTTTGAACAAGCATATCTCTTTCATCTGAACTCCAAATAGTGTCATTCTTATGCTCAAATTAAAGCTCCGAAAGTCTACTTTCCAATGGTTCTAACCCCATACCAGAATTCATTTTTTATAAAAGATATGATCAAAATAGTGAAAGTATGTCACTTTCCTCCACACTCCTTCCGCATATTTTTGTCCAGACATCCTCTAGGACCTTACTTTCTTCATTGAACTTACCTTAACACGCGTATCCAAGCTCATAGCACTCTCAAATGGCTTACAAAAATTAAGATTTTTATTCTTACCCAAAATCTACAGTTAATCGTTCTTTTAAATAAAACAGGTTATCTCACTACAACCTCTCCCACTTAGGAAATTTCATCCTCGAAATTATGTATACATCAAGAGCCAAACAACTCAGGGTATTTCTCACGAACTACCGACTCTCGTTCCCACGTAGCTTCTTCAACGCCATGGTGAAGCCATAACACCTTCACGTACTGAATGGTTCTCCCCCGCAAGACTTGCTCTTTGGTGTCAAGGATTCTCACCGACCTCTCCTCGTAGGTGACATCGTCTTCTACCCTTACTTCTATCTAATCGAAAACATGGAATGGGTTCGGCTCATACGCAACATAGACACGTGAAAAAAGTTGTGCATCGAGGCTAACTGTGGTGGTAAGGCTAGGCGGTAGGCCACCTCTCCAATCCCATCAAGGATCTCAAATGGGCCAATAAAATGCGGCGATAACTTCCCACTCATATTAAACCTCATTAAACCTTTTCGTGGTGAGATTTTCAAGAACACATGGTCTCCCACTTCAAAAGCTAAAGGTCTCCTCTTCTTATCTGCATAACTCTTCTGACGGTTTTTGGCGATCAATAAATGCTTATGAATCTCGATGATCTTTTCTGTAGTCCACGCACAAGCTCAGACCCTAACATGGCTGTTTCACGAACATCGGTCCAACATGTGGGTGATCTGCAAGGTCTACCATACAATGCATCATAAGGAGCCATCTCAATACTCGACTGGTAGCTATTGTTGTAGGCAAACTCCACAAGCGGCAAATGGTCTTCCCATGACCTCCGAATGTATATAACACATGCCCGTAACATATCTTCAAGTATTTGAATAGTGCGCTCCGATTGACCATCCATCTGGGGATGAAAAGCTGTGCTAAGAAGTAGACTCGTCCCCACAGCTGACTGCAAACTTTGCTAGAAACGTGACGTAAAATGAGGATCTTGATCAGAAACTATAGAAATCAGCACTCCGTGGAGTCTCACTATCTCACTCACATAGAGCCTACTAAGTTTGTTGACTGAATCCGTCATACAAATTGGTAGGAAATGTGCTAACTTGGTCAATCTATCCACCACAACCCACACAACATCATGCCCTCTCGACAACCATGGAAGGCCTAAAACAAAATCTATGGCGATGTTTTTCTATTTCCATTTTGACACTGGCAATGGTTGTAACTGACCCGCTAGTTTCTAATGTTCGGCCTTTACTTATTGGCAAATGAGACCGTGCAAGACGAAAATCGCAACATCTTTCTTCATATCCCTTTACCAAAACTTCTTACGCATGCCCTGATACATCTTGGTGCCACTCGGATGCACTGTTAAGCGTGAGTGATGAAACTCACGAAGAACGTCTCCGCAACACACTTCTGGCACAAAAATTCTCCCCGCAAATTTCAAACTCTGATCGAAGTGGATGGTCCACTCCTTGGCATCCTCACTGCTCAAGACTCGCTCCCAAAACATTAAACTTTTTGCATCTAACTGTTGGGCCTCAACAACGCAGTGTACAAGGGTAGGCTGAGAAACCACCGTGAATAAGGTAACGCACTCCCCAGGTTTTTCCAAATGAAGGTCAAACTCTTCGACCTCCCCGAGCATACTGCACTCCCTAATGGCCACGCGTGCTAACGTGCTCAAAGACTTTCAACTGTGGGCATTAGCTATAACATTGGCCTTGCCCGGATGATACTGTAGATCGAAATCATAATCTCCTAAGAGCTCCATCCATCTTCTCTGGTGAAAATTCACATCTTTCTTGAAACTAAGTGCTTCAAACTTTTGTGATTCAAGAACACTTCGAAGTGTTCTCCATACAGGTAGTGTCTCCAGGTCTTTAGAGCAAAGACCACTGCTGCATGCTTCAAATCATGTGTAGAGTAGTTCTTCTCATGGACTTTCAACTACCTTGATCCATATGCTACCACCTTACCCAGTTGCATTAACACGCAACCCAACCCCTCATGCGACGCATCGCAATAAACGGCATAACCGAGTCCTCTCTCTGGTACAATTAGAATAGGTGCACTAGTCAACCTTATCTTCAATGTTTGAAAAGAAAGTTCACAGTCGTCATTCCACACGAACTTGATTCCCTTCCATGTAAGGTGCGTCATAGGCGTTACGAGTCTAGAGAAATCTTTCACAAACTGATAGTAGTAATCTGCTAAATCCATGAAGCTCCGAATCTCAAATACATTCTTCGGTCTTTCCCACTCCATCACAGCGTTGACCTTGGATAAATCCACTGCCATCCCATCTCTCCAAACTACATATCCCAAAAACTTTACCTCCGCTAACAAAATTTCACACTTATGGTACTTGGCATACAGTCAATGTTCCCGTAACAATTGTAAGGCAACCCGAAGGTGCTCCTCGTGTTCCTCTTCCGATGATGGATAAATCAAGATGTCATCCACAAACACCAACACGAATCGATCAAGGTAAAGGTGAAAGATACGGTTCATAAGGTCCATGAACGTTGCCAGCGCATTAGTCAGTCCAAAAGGCATGACTAGAAACCCAAAATTTCCATAACGAGTACGGAAGGCCATTTTCAAAATTTCTTCCTCCTTGATCCATAACTGATGATAACCTGATCTCAAGTCGATCTTCGAGAAACACAAACCCTTTAATTGATCAAACAAGTGGTCAATACGAGGAATGGGATACTTATTTTTAACGATCACGTGGTTCAACTTATGATAATCTATACAAAGACATAGCGACCCATCCTTCTTCTTTGCAAACAATGTTGGGGCTCCCCAAGAAGACACACTAGGGCGGATGAACCCCTTATCCAACAATTCCTAAACCTGCACTTTCAACTCTATCAGCTCAGCTGGTGCAAAACAGTATGAGGGTATAGAAATGGGGGCAGTCCCTAGAACGAGGTTTATGGAAAACTCGACTTCTCATTGTGGCGAAAGCTCAAATAAATCACTCAAAAACACGTCTGGAAACTCACAGACAACGGGAGGAAGCTCTCCCCGAGTACGATCAACCTCACTCACCGACAAGGTAGAGAAAAGGAGGCTAAGGCAACCACGGCTCCGCGATCTAAGGGACCTAGGTGTTAAACTATCATCCTAGTCACCCACAAAATAAAAGGAATCTCCCTCCGGTGTGTAAACAAACACTCGCCGCCGGTCACAGTCAATGAAGCCGCGAAAGGTGATCAGCTAATCCATCCCTAGGATAATATCGAACGAGGTCATATCGAGCACGATAAAATTGAATATCAAGCGGCAGTCGGCAATCTCTATCTCACAAGTTCTACAAACACGTCTCCACATGGTAGTCTCACCCATCGGCGTCTCTACACATAAGGCATTACCCAAAACATCTATCTCTAACCCCAATATAGATGCGAATGCAGATAAGATGAAAGAATGTGATGCTCCGGTATCAACAAGACCACTGGCAAAAGAATGGTACACTAAGAATGTACCTCGTATGACTGAAGGAATGGCTGTGATTTCTGGCACAGCAAGTGCTACTGATGTACTGGGCTACACCAGAGCATACACTCACCCTTGGTTCCCCCGATTCTATCCACTGTTGCTCCTGGTTCCTGGCTATCTCACTGACTGAGCTAAGGTAGCACCTTCTATTGTCCTCGCTAATTGTACCCCCAAATGCTACTATGACTGGCCATGTCCCTATCGTCCCTGCAATACCTATACCCGATGTGCTCCAGTAGCACCCTGAACACTCTCTTCCTGAGGGAAATCTCGTCGGATGTGACCCATCTGGCCACACTGAAAACATAAAGGGGGGTTTTACCCTGAGCCTGATTCTATTGCGGCTATCCTCTTTGCTGACAATCCTTCGCATAGTGTCCCGGTTGTCTGCACACGTAACACACTAACTCTTGACATTCAAAACGTCCGAATGAACCCATAGACAATGCTGGTGCCGACTGTGGCTAAATTTGAGGTCCCGTGGGATAAGAACTCGTTCCCCCTGATTTTTTCCTTTTCATCTGGTGCCCTTCAGACTGAGCATTAGAAGCCCCCTGATGCGACTTATTCTCCCTAATCCTGCGGCTTTCTACCATTGCATTCTCTACTCGGATAGCGGCTTCCACGATCTCAGTGTAGACCTGAAAACCCAATGCTGCAATCCCCTTTCAAACCTCTTGTTGCAAAACACCTCCGTTGACACTATCTTAGGTGTAAACCAGGACAGATTCGCAAACTTGGCTTCATATTAGACCACAAAAAGATTCCACTGAACAAGAGAAAGGAACTCCTCTCGATACACATCCAGTGAAGAACCCAGAAAATACTTTTCCAAAAAGACCCTTGTAAAAGGGGTCCACGTACCATCAACGGTTGTCTTAGCAAACTTCCACCATTCCCTCGCATCCTCCCAAAGTTGGAACACTGCCAACTTAACATGCCACTCATCCTCCCTAATCTCTAGAGTGTCTGAGATACTCGTGGTTACTTCCAACCATTCAGTGGTAACTTTGGGGTCCGGCTCCCCAAAAAAGGTCAGAGGATCCAACCGTAGAAATTCTCTCATTACCACAGTGGCTCTTGGCTTGGGAGCCCTTATTCCAGCCCTAGTTACCTCAGCCAGCACTCTCATTGTAGCAAGCATCTCCTATACAACATTAACACCGCCCACTTATTCCTGCGAGGCGTTAACATCCCATTCTTCCAAAACCTGGGCATACGCATGACCTTGGCCCTAGCCTCGGCCCCTACCACATCTTGGCAGCATCGCTCTATGAATAAGAAGGAATAAGGAGAGATATCAAAATAAATCTTATAATAACTCATCTCTCATAGACAACAACGCCTTTCAACAAGACATCTCGTAACACAGATCGTCGTACCAACGCACCTTATGCAACACATAACGAGGGGAACTAATCGGAATGACACATCAATCTGACTAACTTGTTTGGATTTTTGGTTAGAATGGACGTCGGCCAAATGCCTTTCTAATTCGAACCCCAAACTAGTCGACTGGTCGCCTAAGGGCAAGACATATCATCCTAAAAGTCCAACATTCATATCCACATAACATATAGCATGTGTATGTTAAGTTATACTCAAGATGTTTCATACTAGCACACCAAGTCATGAATGTCATACATCAATGCAAACTCTCACGCAATGGACCAACCACCCCTACGGTTCCTAGGTATTCAAACCTAATGCTTTGATACCAATCTGTAACGCCCCAAACTTGGACCACGAGAATCACCCAAGAAAAACCAGTTTTACAAACCACTACCCGCCAAAGCTTACTTTAAATGACACGATTGAAACACAAACAAATGAGTTCAAAGCTTTTCAAATGCATCCGACTAAGGGTTTAATTTAAAGTAAAAGAGAGATTTAAAGGAGCAGAAAGCAACCCCAAAAGCCAAGCCTTTGAAACAAAACAAAACAAAAATTCAAATTTTGCCCAGGCCAATCGATCGGTGAAAAGAACGATCGATTGGTCTCTTGCCTGCACAAGAGTATCAAGAATACCTAAAGACCGATCGATAGACTGATCGACCAGTCTATCGATCTGTCATGATCCTGGCCTTTTTTCGAGCTAAAAACCTATTTTTCAAACACTTAAAATATTTTAAGTATCATTCAACGCATTTAGGGAAAGAAATAACCTTTTAAAAACGGGTAAAGACACCCAAAAATCTCCCTCGGGACACAGTTTCATGAAAATCTTCATTTTCACAACCAAAAGTTAGAATTCCAAGGTTCTATACATATGAAAATATGAAAGAAAACCCCTCACGATTACCATACAAAAGATGTAGGAATAAGAAAACATAAAACTAAACCCAAGCATCCTCTTTTGCATACAATTCATGAGTACTAATGGCCTTAAGGCCTTACAAAACGACTGTGAACAAAATCTAATCCCAAGACATGATATCAAGGAATTACATTTACAATGTATGCATATCTCGACGGATATTTCTATACAAATGTAATTCTATCCAAAATCTTCACAAAAGGGATTCTCCACGACCAAGCCCCTCACTCGACTACTTTCTTCCCATTACCACCTGAAATGTATTAAACAACATGAGCCGAAACTCATAGGAACAAGACTAACAATGAACATATGCATGGTATATGAGGATGATTATGCAGGATGCACACATAAGTTCAATCAAGACTCATTCCGTTTGTTTCAAGAGAAACTCCCAATGCATAACTGGGTTTGTATAAAAGGATTATTATATCAGACTCCTTAATCTCCGTGAGATTAACCCTCTTACTATTCTCGATCAACCTAACATATTTACCATCCTCAATTAACCCAACACGTTTACCATTTTCAATTCTCTAATTATGATTTTATCAACTCAATCAGTTACAACACACGCATACACACACCTCGCTGACATTTCTCATATTTCACCAACTCTTGGTTAATAAACATAGGCACTGACGCCGAACGAGCGTATAGACCCATGTAACGTTACAATCAACCCGGCCACATAGGCCCCATGAAGTAACGAGACATTCTGTACCCCGACACGACTAACGTCCTTTTTTGATTCACTAGTCGACGGGCAGAGAACCCAATCTGTGCAGTTTTTCGGTCTTTCACCACGAAGCAACTCGTGCCCGACCTTAAACGATCCCTATGATCCCAAATCGGTCCTTTTTTATATTTTAAATCACAATACACACGTTCGAGTCCAACCCCAAAGGTTTCTCTCGCCCAACCCACATTATTACGCATTTTATTATTTACGTTTTCAATATTGTAAGGCTCAAACCTCATATTAATCATTTACATGGTTCAGAATCCCCCAATTCATCAATTTTACACAATAAAACCCACATTTGTTTCACATTGATATTAACATATGTCACATAGATTCATGGAATAGGTATATAATGGGTTATCTCATCCCCCAATTTAGCCAACAAACATATCAATTTTGTCATACCGGTTCTTTAAACCCAAAAGCCCCAATTTTCATAGTTTAAGCTCACTCCAAAACCCTAGCCCAATATTTTTCAAATCCAAGTATATCCAATGATAAAGGGAGGAGAGAGTATTGTTAAAACATCAATGGATCTAACATTTAACCCTTACTAACTTCAAACCCTAACATAGGGCTTCAAAAACACATTTTTCATGCTTTTATGTTCATAAATTCAAAAGCACAACACATATCATATAGATATTCAGAGATAGTCTTAGACCTTACTTTTGGGATGCTTGATCCACAAGAAAAGCCCTAAACGAGCCCCAACTGCAAAAGTCTCCAACAACACGGTGAGAATCAAACTTCCAACGTCTAGATTGAGCCTCCAACGTGAAAATGACCAAGATGGAAGCAAGAAATCCTCTCAAAAAGGGCCAAGGAAGCTCCAATAACTCTCCAAACATAAACCCTAGCTCTCACACAACTCTAGAGAGAGAAAAAAGAGGAAAGAATGAGGGAATAAACCCAAAACCCGACATTTATAACCTCTACCTGACACAAATCGATTGATCGGTCTTGAGATCGATCGATCGGTCTTCGCGACTGCACTGTTAGTTCGACTTTGAACAAGCATATCTCGTTCATCCGAACTCCAAATGGGGTCATTCTTGTGCTCAAACTGAATCCCCAAAAGTTTACTTTTCAATGGTTTTAATCCCATACAAGAATTCATTTTGTACAGAAGATATGATTAGAATAGCGAAAGTATATCACTTTTCTCCACACCCCTTTCGCATATTTTTGACCTGACATCCTCTGGGACCTTACATTCTTCACCGAACTTACCTCAACATGCGTATCCAAGCTCATTGCACTCTCTAATGGCTTACAGAAATTAAAATTTTTATTCTTACCCAAAATTAGCAGTTAATCATTTTTTTAAATAAAACGAGTCGGCTCACTACAAACTTCTTAATGACTCTTAGCCATTCCTCAGCTACTCGGTGTTAGAGCCGTGCAGCGAAAAAAGTTCGATGAACGACGTCGTGATCGAAAAAAATGATGTTATGCGATTTTCATAAAAAATAATAAAATAATATGATATTTTATGATTAAACATATCTTCAAGAAACTTGAACAAGTTTCTTTGATGCCAAACAACGATCCGAGATGAACCAACGATCTTCTCACGTATATCCCGACGCACACGACGATCCCGGCGAGTGGGCACTGATCCCGATCGAAGTCTTTTTCTAATATTTGGTTTCTCCTCACACTTCTCTCCAAAGAGCAAAAATGAATTGCTAAAAGGAGAGAGAGGGGGGGCGGCGGCTAGGGTATGATTTTAGCCTCTTTGATATATATTTATTTTCATACTCACACATAAGATATGTATGGTATATATCTACCCTTCCTAAAAATTAGCAATATATATATATATATATATATATATATCAAAATCAAATTCCCACCCTTTAGTTAGGGCCGGCCACCTACGGAGTAATCCCTAGGTGTGCCAAATTCTAAAACTACCCTCCAACAATTTAATTTCATTCTTGAATGTCCTCAGCGGCAAAGCCAGCATTCTAATTAAATTAAATAATAATCGAAATCAATAAGAAAAATATCCATGCGTATAATGGGTTACGTGAGGGATCAGGAGAAAATATAGGACTCGGGCTAACCGTACGAGAAAATAGGATATCCCTAACTCTGTCCCCGAGTTAGATCTTTTCTCGTACGAACCAGAACTTATTCCACTAAAGGTCCTGACTGAACTCCCGGCCCTAACTCA
>JAOTRH010471998.1:0-26756 GCA_034768845.1 Heliamphora exappendiculata | reverse complement strand
TAATTAATTAAATAACGACAAAATAAATATAATTAGTCGTTACGATCCGGTCCGTCCGTTTAATCTTTTAATCCGACAGTCTTGAATTAAAGATTAAACGCTTAGGGTTTTGGAACCCTAAACGAGCCGTCAAATAGCCGAATCTTTTTCTAAGCCTCCGGACCACCGTTACAGCCCCGGACCACCACTGGAATGCCAAAAAAGCTGAAAAAAACCAGCCAAACACCCCTTGAATGGGCCAAAATTCTGCTGCCTTTGACAGCCCTACGCCGCCATATTTCAGCCGTTGTTTGACCGCCTTGCCGCCGCTGTCGAACCCCCAAAAAAATATGGTAGGTAGAGCACATCGAGATCTTGATCTTCGAAAAAAATTGCGTCAAAATACGATGTCGAAGTGGCCCAAGAAAATCTTCAAATGACCGAAATACTGTAGCGCCGCCACTGTGTGCACCGAACTTTGAAGCAGTTTTTGACCCCTTTGCCGCCGTCGTTGAATAGCAACCAAACCACCATCGGATAGCCAACGGACAACCTTTATTTCAGCAAAAAAATCACGTCAAAAAATATTGCCGAAAGCCCCAAAAACGAGCCCCGATGTTGGCGCCCTACTGCAGCCGCCTCCTTCATCCCTTTTTGTTTAGTTTTTTATCTCCATTTTTCGTGACACGATTACATCAAAGATCTAGAAAAATTGAATGAAATAATATATTACATCGCCAAAATCTTATACCCCACGTAGGAGGTGTACAATCGATCTAATCTTGAAACAAAAACCGTCGAGATATACGATAACGATAATGATATAATTAAAACATTCATTCATTCAATCATATAACCGGATCGTAATGACTTATAGCTGCAAAACCAAGGTTAACACAATAGTTTTTTTATGAAAAACGCAGCTGTGGCTCTAATACCATTGTTAGAGAGAGAGCCGCACAGCAGAAAAAAAAAGAAGATTGATTTTTTGAATCGACGTCGTGACCGTAAAAACGATGTATGTGATTTTTATGAAAAAAAAACCATACAGAATTTAATAGTTTAATACCTTTAAGAAACTTGTCGATAAGTTTCTAGAAATCCCGAATACGTTGAAGATGACCTTGCAACCTTCTCACGTATGACCCGAACGCACTACGACGATCACGATGTGTGGGCACCGATTCCGATCGAAGTGTTCTTCCTACCTTGGTTTCTTCTCACACAATGATCTCCAAAAAAAAACAAAAATAATTGCCAAAGAGGAGAGGAGGTGGCGGCTATCATAGAGTCTAAGGGTTAGATAATGATTAATTAGCCTCCTTTGATATATGAGAATATATCAAATATAATTAAGTATATATCATTTTTTCTAAAATGATATAAAGAGATATAGTTAACATAAATAATTAATCCTACCATCTCCTAAGGCTGGCAACCTAGGAAGTAATCCTTAGGTGTGCCAAATACCAATACCGCCCCTCATTAATTTAATTTAATTCTCGAATGTCCCCGACAACAAAATCGGCATTCTAATTAAATTAAATAATTACCGAAATCAATAAGAAAAAAATCTATGCATGTAATGGGCTACGTGAGGGATCACGAGAAAGTATAAGACTCGAGCTAACCGTATGAGAAAACTGAATATCCCTAACTCTATTCCCGAGTTAGATCCTTTCCCGTACGAACCAGAACTTATTCCACTAAACATCCTGACTCAACTCCCAGTACTAACTCAAATTATGTCTTGAGTCTCCATTTATCAAATGCACTGAATTCTCCTCACGTTTAATATATGAATTCCCGATAAATACATTAGGTTACTGACAATCTGATTTAATTATCCTATTCTCCTCGCAACCGCACCGCTTAACCTTTTGATATGCCGGATCTGAAAATTCACTGTACAAGTTTAGCATAATCAAATCTATAAGCAAAGCACACGAGGGGGAACTCCTCAACCTAAATCGGACGTAGTTTCCGTCAGCTGATTATCAATCATCAGAAAAATAATGCAAGGACCAAACTCATCGGTATTATTGATCTCATTGAGAAAATTTCAACCATTGACGACTCAAAGTACTATACATTATCTGAACACAATTAATCAATCACTTCGGAATTAAGAGTTTGTGCAATACATGATAATACGGGATATGGATCAATTCATATAGTCAGTATAGAATCGATCATCCCGTTGATCCCGCTCAATACACTCCAAGTGTACTAACATATCGAGTTCGGACATCGAATTCTCAAAACCTAAATTCGATCCGTTCGACCTAGCCAAGACCAGCTACTATAATGATGTACTACAATCGTACCAATAGAATGTCCGGGTCCATTACGATTGTCAGCGTACCTGTATATCTGTCAGAACCTTTAACCCGATCTTCCGTGTAGCACGCACCGAGTCAAATACTGAATAGAATATACGGACTATGCATTCATACATCACAAATGTAAATATAAAACCATGAATGCAAAACCATCTCAAATGTTACTCACTAATATGCCAGGGATCCAGAATAAAATACATAAAAAGCATGACTTTTCAGTATACATTCCCAACATCAGTCGCACGGTTCCTAACGCCTTTTGATCCAATATCTCTCACTCGGCCTGTGTGATCTTCTCCAGTTTCTCCCCAAACATTCGTTCGAACAAGTCCTTTTGATACAAAACATCCTGGATCTGCATCCTCCAAAAGGCGAAATTCGAATAGTTGAACTTCTTGATCTTGATATTCCAATCGTCTGCCATGTCACAATCTTCAACTTCTAAACCTTACTCTGATGCCAGTTGTTATGAATTTTAAGTCAAGACTCGATTAAATCCAACCCACAAGTTACAACATTGAAGAACTCAACCAAGCCATAAACCAGTCACAAGCAAGAACAAAAACAAAAAACAATCAACCAACGATGCACACACGAGTTTTACATGGTTCAGCAATTGTGCCTACGTCTACAGGCTCACACTTTCACTTAAAAAGCTCACATCTAATGTAAAATTAGAGAGAGGTCAGAATCACATAATCTTTAAAACAAAATTGATCCAGTCAACTAGCACTTCATCAAGTTCGACTTTCGTGTAAGTTTTTTTTCCATTGAACTACAAAAGTTAATACAAAAAGGGTAAGCTAAATAAAAATAATACTAATAAAGAACTCACAATAGTTCAAAGCAAAAAACACAGTAATGAATTTACCATCGCACTCAATCTCATATCATAGCCTTCATCATTAACTTCGTGAGTTTGAATAATTAAATTTGTTACATGAATTAGGTGTGTAAATTGAATTTAACTCATTGGAAAGATTGAAACTATGAAAAGCATAGGAATCTTGCAGTACCTAAGATATATGTAACTGTATTGCTCTTGAGAATGAACACTCAAAGAATTAGTGAGACAAATTTCTATCAATCTGGTGACATAGTAAGTAGGTGGCATAGTCAATGACATCCATTCCTACTATTACCTAACTTTTTAATCACAACATCAACAATCAACCATATATTCAATCTTAAAACAGTGTACAATATTTTAAAATAGCTCTGACAAACAACTCAAAATAGCTCATCCTCTACTTCTTGAATATATTATCTCTTCCTCAAATTCAATTTCAAAATAGTACTATAGTTCAAAACAATTTATATTCAATATCAAAATTGCTCCAAATTCAAGCTCAAAACACACCATGTTCTTTCCTTACACCTTTTACAAGCTACAAGTGTGCCTTTCAATTATTTAATACCCATATTTAAAGTAGGTTCTTTAGGACAACAAATTTAACCAAGCTATATTCCAAACATTTCCTTTAGCATTATAATTGTCAGTACTAGTAGATTGGTCCCTCATCCAAAAGTCAAATCCTGGGAAAGAAGTGCTCTGCTTCATAGTTCATTGATGATTTGTGTTTACATCCTATATGTATAGTGGAAAAAGAGATGCAATTTTTAGTGCCCAAAAGTCAGTATATACTTGTTCTTGTCTCCTCTACCTGAGATATATATCCATAAACTATATCAGTTTAATCTAATTAGCCTCAAACCAAACTTTAAAAAAAAAAAAGTTTCTTTCAATCCCATATCCCCTTTTTCTAACAGCAGTGGTTGATGAAATTAAATTTCTAAAACAACACTTTTAGATTTGCATTGTCTTTATCTAGGGCTTCTTCTAGCTCTATTTTTTCATGTATTAGCCATTTTCATGATGAAATCAATAAGCCAACGACACATAAAGTCATGCCAAAGATGCTTCAAGAGGCACATAAATCATTTAACCACAATTAATTTGAAGCACAAGCCACATATATGATAGAAATCGAAGATAAAACAATTATATATGAATGTTTGTAATTCAAAAAATAAAACTAACATAGTTGGAGCGCATGTTGGAATCACATAATTTTTTAAAGAAAAATTGATCCAGCCAACTCGCACTTCATCAAATTTGGCTTCCGTGTAAGTTTCTTTCACATTGAACTACAAAAGATCATTTTAAAAAAATTAATTAACTACAAATAAAACTAGTAAAACAATAAGTATTACTAAGAATTAAAATTGATCTTACATTTTGTCTGTCGAAAATTATCTGATCTCTAATTAAGTCTTTGGTTTTTTCACTAATGGCATATAGGTTCATAAATAGAAATTTTGGTTTTTTCCATTAATGGCATATGTATTCATAAATAGAAAATGCCGCAATCCACAACCCCACAATCCACCCTTTTTATTGATTTTCCCTCTTTCTACAACTTTTTTCAATTTTTATTTTCTAATTTTCAATTACCATATTTGACATTGGTGTGTTTTGGTGGAAGCTTTCTTCATCGTTACAGATAAATTCGTTTTATAGCTGTTGAGTTTATGAGTTGGTACTCTTTGCATTTGTGAGTTTTGTTACTAGGAATTGAGTTGTTCATCATTTTTCTTCATTTCACAATTATTATATTCACATGTTTGTTCCTATTAAACATATACTCAAAATCAATATGCACAAACCCATTCAATGGGTAATTGAAAAATATGATTACCTTTTTTGTTAGACAGAAAATAATATTTTATATGTTTCAATCAATCACATCCACGAAAAGCATAAGTAAGAAGAAGTAAACTTGACACGTAGATTTTTTACGTAAAAAAATCCAAGACTATTAAACAAATCACGAGACTAACCAAGTTTAGGAATCAAGCACTATAATCACAATTGAACAGTTACAATACAACTTACAGACTCTAATCGAATCCTCAACCTAATAGTCATAAGTTTGTATGCCGAATCCTCATACACCGTTCTCCTCTTGATTCCCACTGCAACGAACTCTCAAAGCAGCTTCTCCGATAGAATCCTCTATCGAAACTTAGAATGCCGTCTAAGATTTAACTCGAATGATCTTCAAATCTTGGAGACACGAAAAGACTTCTGATTTGATCTTGGAGCTCAAAATATTTGAGTTACAAAAGTCCTTTTCGTGGCTGCCTAATGACCTTTTTATAGGTCACCAACTCCCAGGTTGAAGAATTTAAAATCTAATGAAATTACCTGGGGTCCGCTCGAGTTGGCCTTGTTGGGCAGTCGAGCGGTCATGGCAAACTCTGCATTACTGACTTGTACTTTAGGCTTGTGCGCTTGTACCTTGAACACTGATTGTGATTAGGACTCTCGTTCTGATAAGACTTCGACAAACTAGAATAAAGATAAAGATAAAATCCTATCTAAAAGACTTATCTTAATCAAGACTCTTAAAACAACTCAAAGTCTCATTAAACTAATCCTAACGAAAAAGAGTTATAAACACATTAAACCACCTTGAATTGCTATAAAAATAAATTAAAGAATTTAATATACAATTAATTTATTTACAATCTCCTCCTTGGCAATTCTAAGTGAACACAAAACTATCTAAGCGAAACGCACAACCTTCAACAAAATTCTTGAACAAAAAACTTCTTTTTCCAATCCTTCAAAGAAAAACAAAACAAACAAGCAAACCAAAACTGAAAGATTAAACAGAAGATTAAACAGTCCAAAAAAAAAACTAAATTGCATGCATTCATGAATGATGATGCTTAAAAAGTAAAATGATTTCATAGCTTCATATCACGCCCCGAACCAAGGACCCATGAACCGACCCCAAAATCGTCTGATATAGAAAACTCATCCATTGAAAACCCTTACTCAAATCATAAGTTTGAGTTCAAAATTTTGTTCATGAAGTGAAGGGAAGCCTTGGTTTGATAATAAGGGAGTAATTTCTTAAAATCATAGTTTTCAAGTTAGAAAACTTGTTTCAAAAAGGATATAAACCAAATAACAAATATACAAATCCATTTTGAAAATCTAAAATTTTCGCAGCAAAACAGCCTGGTCTGCTAGAGCGGATTGCCCACTACTCAAGCGGTCAGGTGCTAGAATGATACTCCAACTTTCTGCCATGTGACCGCTTAAGTGGGCCTTGCCTCTGCTCGAGCGCCCACTGGCCCGAGGGTATAACAAAAAATACTGTGCTTTGGCTTTTCTTCACCCTTATGAACCAACAATATACAACTCAGTAAGGGCAATCTCAAACACATGTTAACATAACCTTTAAGCATTCAATCCATGCAAACTTCAAACTCTAAATCCCTAAACTTTCATTTACATTTCTTCAAAATATCTTAAATCTCATAAACATCCCGAGGATCCATAAAGTTTCTCAGAAGACTTGGAGTATCGAGCATTCACATACAAAATTCTTTACAAAATAGTATAATTCATGTTTAGCTTCAACTGCTATACATTCCCAAGTTTCTATGACATACAAAACTTTACAAAATACATTAAGTTCTTCCTTTCTTCTTCAACATGTACAATCCTCTTCATGGCCTTTCTTGGTCTTTCGGACCTATAATGGTTAGATGCAACAAAGTGAGCCAGAGCTTGTAGGATAAAGATTAACCCAAATGCTATACATGATATGTGAGGTGTCATGGGATGCAACTTGACAGTTAACAATTTACTTTCTCAATTCATTAGGGTCTCACGCACACACCTACAACATTCAATTTTTTTCCCAAAACCACTTTATTAGTTCCTTATTTTCATTATTTTCAAGAACATTCACATCTCATTACAATATTTTCTCTTAAAACCATTTCTCAACACTGAACCGACGTCAGGTGCAGCTTATAGAAACCTCACCTCATTCCCCCCAATAGGCTACACGAAACCGTTGGGGAATCAGTCGCTCTATAACGCACTACGACAACCATCACATCCACATTTTAGGTCTCACCTGTGGGCGTGTGGTCCCCATCCATGTTTCAGGTCTCACCCGTGAGCGCGTGGTCCCATCCACATTTCGGGGGCTAATCCATGGGCACGTTATCCCTAACTTGCGCAAGCTTTTAATTTTTCACCGCAGAACTATTCAAGCCTAACATAATCGTATCCATATCTCTTCGCTTCATTATTCATTTAACCACTCATCATTTATCAACAACCGGGAGTCCAACCCACAACTTGGTTCCTCTCCCCAATTCAGTTTCTCAATTTTCATTCTTAAACTATAATCTCATTTCATTATACATCCAACATTTCATCACAATCACGTGTATCACCATCCAAATTCCAAAGCCCATTGTTTGAAAATATCATGTTTATCAAAAAACCAAATTACTATAATCAATTCACCAACATCAAGTTACAAGTGCTTTCATCATCATGTGGTTAATTCAATTATAACTATTTCATTCAATGGAAGTTTTGATGCACCTATCATGTGTATCCTTTGAAAATTTATCTCATTCTTTCCAAAATTAGGGTTCAAGTAGTAATTCACCCAACCATACCATAAAACCTTCAAAACCTCTTTCTCATTTCATCAACATCTCAAATTTCACAAAAACTCAAATTTATCATATAATCAACCACACTCATTCAACACACACAAACCCACACTTAATCTTTCAATCACACATTGAATTCAATTAGGGCTGTCACGTCCCAAACTCCGAGTCATGTGAAACATCCACAAACACCAAACATAAAACCCAACCCGAGAATACACTCTCAAATAAACCATACATGCATTGTATATATAACCGTCAAAAGGCTTACATTACGCGGTTCTAACACCGGAAAAATATGTACACATACATGAAACAGAAAGAACAAAAGGGAAGACTACAACTCTTCCACCTCTTTAGCAACTCCGGATCAACCTAAAAAATATTTCAAATCCCACACCGTGAGCCAAAGCCCAAAAGATACAAGACAACACATGCATTATAAGCTAAACATGCTAGGAAAACGAAGTGCACTTTTAGACTCTCTTTCAAACTTTTAAAATAATTTTCACATGCAAACAGAAAAGTGAGGATACAAACTATCTTTTGACTCACTTATAGGAGCCTTGAAAATAATTTGAAAACGGTTTTTAGATCGCGATTCACACGAGACTCAAAAATAATTTTAAAATTGGTCTACCCATCCCACAATACAGTTCATGCAAACCATGTAACTACTCGGGCTGAACCCGAGGGACCGCAGCTTCGTCAATGCTTCTTCTCGGCCTCTCACCGAAGGGTCGTAACCCTAACGCAATCTTCTCGACCTCTCGCCGAAGGACCATAGCCATAACGTAATCTGCTTGGCCTCTCGCCGAGGGACCGTAGCCCCAACCCAACATATCTTCTCGGCCTCACGCCGAGGGACCGTAGCCCCACCGAATATCCTGTCAGCCAGAGCTAACGTCCACAGAACCACATGTTCATCTATCCCATTCCATACACCTATGCATAACCTAACAGGATTTAAATGCTTAAAACCACGTACTATCACTACATTTTACAAACCACGCCACATGCTACACACGCAACTCATACAACACTTGCAACCCATGCAACATGCACTACATGCATCCATTTCTCATATTCCACATAACCATGCCTATAAAACCTTTGAGGTTTAAAGTAAAAAATCACGTTACACGTAACTATGTCAAGCCATGTAATTCACTTACAAAATCCGTACATAAATAAGTTAGAGTATAAATGCACATAACCAGTTATAAACGCGTATAGCCATATATAACCCCACATCATGACGCCACCTGCCATATAACCCAACGTCCACTCACAGAAACAACTATCAACCCACAGAACCAAGCCTAACCCGAAGGTCAACGCTAAATCCCCTAAACCATGAGGTCACAAACACCACATTTTCCCTAAAGGTGCGATGAGCCCAAACACGCTCCATACCCAACCACAACCCACACAACCGTGCCCCAACAACTGACATCTATCCATGCACGTCACCCCCGAGGACAGAATCTAAACCAACACCCGAAGCCACCACACAACCAATCGAACTCCAAAAAAAATCCAACAGTATTTCAGTCGATTAATCCCATAATCAATCAACTGAATACCGTTAGGAACTACTTGGAAACCAAGGACCCAACCACCAAACAACACAACAAACTCTCATGGAACAAGAAATTTGATAAAAAGTTCCAACAAGGATGAAGAATAAGCCTTTCCCAAACATTCGGCCAAACACGGGTGAAAAATGGTTGACAAATTCTGATATACCCTCACTATTTTCACCATAACTTTTTCTACAAAAAGAATTTTAATGTGAGAGGTTTCATTGGAAAGAAGACTTTCGAGGCTTCAATTTGAACACAAAAATAACCCAATTCTGAGTCTGAACGAGGGAGATGTGATCAAAACAAAACAGCCCTGCAATGTAGCCAGTCTGCTCGCGCACGCAAACAATGCTCAAACGCCCCGTCGAGCGCCCCGAACAGCCCCTATTTCCCCTGCTTTCTATTTTAAGCCCCAAAACTCTCAAACACTCACTATAATGCTTCAAAACACATATAAACCTACCAACCCACATATTATTAACACCCACGGACATACACGAGCCCAAAACATCAAGAACCACGGAACAAAAAACCTCAAAACTCGGTTCACCCAATCGAAACCACACAAAACCCCTTTTAAACTAAAAACCTAATCTTTCAATCGATTTTTCATGCATTTTTAACCGGTAAAAACACACACGATTACACGTAGCACCCTTATAAGACATGAGAGTCTAGGATCCTACCTCGGTGAGTTAAAAACTCGATGCCTCGATCCATGTGCAAAATCAAACTTCGCCGAAATAAAATTCTGTCCGAATGAACACGTAACCTACCGTGCCAATAGCAAGGATCCACTGTTGGATCGTTGAAAACTGACCCTCAGGCCCCCGAGAAGTTAGTGAGAAGGTGTGAGACCCTAACCCATTTTCTTTTTCGGCGGACGTTTACTGTTTTTGTTGCTGCATGTTTATATGCATTTTGATGCATGATCAGGCTTAGATATGCATGTGGGGTTAATTTTTGGGGCCGTTGACCATTGTGGTGCCAATTTAAAAAAAAACAAAAAAAAAATAGATATTTTCTGGCTAGCCTATAAATATCTTCCTTTAGATATTTTTTTCAAAATATCTTTTCCTTTCTCCCTCTAGCATTCAAAACTCGCCAAATGCTCTGCCTTCTCTCTAACTTCTCGGGGTTCCGGCGCTCGATTTTCAATGATCTAACAACGGATCCTTGCTATTGGCACGGTTGGCTATGCGTTCATCCGGATAGAATTTTATTTCTGCGAAGCTTGATTTTGTATGTGGATCGAGACATCAAGTTTTTAACTCATTGAAGTAGGATCCTGGACTTTCACGACTTATAAGAGTGCTACATATAATCGTATGTGTTTTTACCGATTAAAAATGCATGAAAAACCAATTTATGTTTTGAAAAGTTGGGTTTTGGCTTGAAAAAGGGGTTTTGTGTTGATTTCGGTGGATGGAATCGGGTTTTGAGTTTTTCTTTCGAGGTTTTGCGGTAGCTTCGGGTTTGGGCACATCCCAGGGCGTCGAGAAAGTGTTTGGAGGCTTCAGTTTGTGGTTGAGATAGTGATTTGTGTGTGTTTGAGAGTTTGGGGCTTAGAACTAAAGAACAGGAAAATTTGGGTTTTTCTCGGGCGGTAGCTCGCTCGAGTGCCCGATGTCCGCTCGAGCAAACTAGCTGCGTAGGACCATTTTGTTTTGATGATATCTCCTTCATTCGGACTCGAAATTAGGTCGTTCTTGTACTCAAATTGAAGCCTCGGCAGTCTTCTTTCCAATGACACCTCTCTCACGAAAATTCATTTTGTAGAAAATATTATGACCAAAATAGTGAGGGCATGTCAAAATTTCTTAACTATTTTTCATCTGTGTTGGCCGTGTTGGGCATGTGGGAGTCCGTGTTGGCCGTGTTAGGCGTGTGGGAATCTGTGGCCGTGTTAGGTGTGTGGGGGTCCGTGTGGGAGTTCGTGTTGGCCGTGTGGGGGTCCGTGTTGGCCGTGTTGGCAGTGTTAGGTGTGTGGGAGTCTGTGTTGGCCGTGTTGGGCGTATGGGGGTCCGTGTTGGCCGTGTTGGGTGTGTGGGAGTCCGTGTTGGCCGTGTGGGGGTCTGTGTTGGCCGTGTTGGCTGTGTTAGGTGTGTGGGAGTCTGTGTTGGCTGTGTTGGGCGTATGGGGGTCCGTGTTGGCCGTGTTGGGTGAGTGGGAGTCCGTGTTGGTACCTTGGGGGTTTCTTTTGGTCGTGTGGTGGCCTCTTGGTCGATTGGGTTATGGGGTTCAATTGACTGCTCTCCTCTAGTGGTTTTTCAGTTAATTGGATTATGGGGTCCTATCAATTGAAACCACGGTGAGGGTATTGGTCATTTCATGCGGGGTGTTGGGGCACTGTCATGTGCATGGTGGTCGGTGCATCATTGGGTGCGGGACGTGTTGGGTTCGGTGTTCTTTCTAGAGATGGGGTTTTGGTGAGAATCGTTTTGTGGGAGGTTTATGTTAGCCTTTGGTTAGGTCGTGTTCTGTAGGTATGTTGTTTGTGTTGGGCGCGTGTCGGCATTGTGGGTCTATGTCGGGTGTATGACGTGCATGGTTAGATGCGGGTTTTTGGTGCACGCTTGTGTTTATGGTTGTTAGTGCATCGTTGCGTGCGGGGGTTTGATTTGGTTTCTTGGTTTAGGTTTTCTCCCAGCGTTGACCGCTCGAGCAGTGGTGTGGCAGAGAGGTATGTCGGTAGGGGACCGCTCGAGCGGTGGTTGAGCGCTTGAGCGGTGGTGTGGCAGAGAGGTATGTCGGTAGGGGACCTCTCAAGCGATAGTTATACGCTTGAGCGAGTTGGTGGCCGAGAGTTGGGTCGATGGGTGACCGCTCGAGTTGTGGTCGTCCGCTCAAGCGAGGTGGTGGCAGGGATGTATGTCGATAGGGGATCACTCGAGTGATGATTGAGCGCTCGATCGCTCGAGTGGTGTTGGCCTTTGGGTTAGGTTTTGGTTTTTTTCATCGTTGGTTGTTCCAGTGAGAGGACGAATTTTTTGGTGAGTGGACGTATGGTTGTGTGGCATGTTGTGCCGTTATGTGAAACGTAGTATTTTACGTGGTTATGTGCATTTAAAATTTTAGTTTTAATTATGCATGTTGCATGACAGATATGAGGTCTTGCGGTATCTAAAACTCTAGTTTTAGCAACACGTGTGTGCGTGTGTGCTTATGTGGTCGGACGGAAAGGTGGTCCGATGTGCTTTGGACGAAAAAGTGGTCCGATGTGTTGTGGACGAAAAAGTGGTTCGTGGACGAAAAAGTAGTTTGTGGGCAGAAAAGTGGCTCGATAAACGTTAGCTCTAATTAACGTGGACGAAAAAGTGGTTCGAGAAATATTAACTCTGGTTAACGATGGGTGTGTGCGTGTGGAAACCTAAAGGATGGAAAAGTGATCCTAACTGTGCATGTGTGTGTAAGTGTCTGAGTCTGAAGGATGGAAATGTGATCCTAAAGATGCGTGATGTGGGTTGCGTGGGTTGCATGCGTTGTGTGTTGCACGATTTGCGTACGTTGCTTGTGTTAAGTTGCAGGGGTAGCATGCGTTGCGTGGGTTGTACAAGTTAGCTATGGCTAACGATGTATTAATTGGGGCTATGGTCCTTCGATGAGAGTCTGAGAAAATCCTTGTGATGGGTGTGTACCATCGTGTTTTTGTATAGCAGTTGTTGTGACTTGTGAGGGCCGATTATATATATCATGGATTGCATGTATTGCATTGTGGGACGGATAAAACAAATTTTAAATTATTTTTAAGACTCGTGTGAGTCGTTATATAAAATCATTTTCAAACCGTTTTCAGGGATCTTGTGAGTCGACAATGGTTCTTATCTTCGCTTTCCGATTTACATGTGAAAATTGTTTTAAAAGCTTGAAAGAGAGTCAAAAATTACACCTCATTTTCCTAGCATGTTTAGCTTATACTTCATGTGCTGTCTAGTTTCTACTGAGCTTTGGCTCACAGTGTAGGATTTGAAATATTTTTCAGGTACCGATCACGCAGGTTGATCTAGAGGTGCCAGAGGGGCGAAAGATCTGTAGTCTTCTTTTTTGCTCGTTTTTAAACATGTATTCTGTAACATATTTTTTTGGTATTAGAACTATGTAATGTAAGCTGGTTGGCGATTATATACAATACATGTATGTTTTATATTGAGAGTATATTCTTGAGTTTGGTGTTATGTTTAGTTGCTTGTGGGTGTTTCACGTAATTCAGAGTTTGGGGCGTGACAAAATGGTATCAGAGCTCTAGATTTGAATACCTAAGAGCCGTGGGAAGAGGTTACATCACCGTGTAAGGTTGATTACGTGTGCTTGACTGCATGTGTTTAGATGCTCTAATAACATGAACGTTTTAGCATGTTAAGAATGAGAATGATGTGTTTATGTGAGCATGAGAGTTGAACCTTAGGATTGATTAGTCTTGCCTTTGGGCGTTTGGATTAAAAAACTTGGGAGCTAAGTTAGAAACGCGTTTAGCTGACGTGATTTTTAGCCGGGAATTTGAGTAGGTTGTCCAGATTGACGCGTCATTCTTGTCGGTTCTCCTCGGTATGTGGAGTTTGTTTAGCATGATCCTATGTGTGTGATATCCTGGTATCCCACATCAGAAAATGAGATAGAGTTCCTGGGCTATAAAGAAAAAACCTTAGACCCTTACATTCAACGAAGCCTTTTCCCAAGTGGTAGAAACCCTAGCAGAACTCTACAGTTAAGTGTGCTTATGCTGGAGCAATGTAAGGATAGGTGACCCCCTGGGAAGAATAAAATCGTGAGGGCTTTGCCCAAAGCGGACAATATCGTTGCCATGTGAAGGGTCAAGGTGTTACAGATGGTATCAGAGCTGACTCTCCTCACCTCCGAGTGTGAGACCCTGCCGTCTCACGTGACATGTGAGCAGGCTACAGAGTGGGCGGGTTGATAAGTACTGGCAAACTACCAGAGCTGGCAGGCTACTGCACAGGGACGTGCAGCCCTAAGGGGGGTGGATTGTGATATCCTGGTATCCCACATTGGAAAAGGAGAGACAGTTCCTGGGCTATAAAGAAAAAACTCTTAGACCCTTACATTCAATGAGGCATTTTCCCAAGTGGTAGAGACCCTAGCAGAACTCCACAGTTAAGCGTGCTTATGCTAGAGTAATGCAAGGATGGGTGACCCCCTAGGAAGAACAAAATTGTGAGGACTTGGCCCAAAGCGGACAATATCGTTGCCATGTGAAGGGTCGAGGTGTTACAATGTGGCTACGTGTTGGCATGCTTATATGCTTAGTGTTTATGTTCACGCGATATGTTGCATCTAGTGTTCTGTCCTTCCGTTCATATAGACATGATGTTAGCGCGGAGAGGGCGAGGCTGTGTCGAAGGCCGTGACTATAGGTTTGGAGTTGGAGGGGACTTCGTGGGTGGTGTGTTGTGTTGAGACAACGGTTGGTGAGGATGTGAGGTTGGGATGAGTTGTCGATCCTGTGTCTTTGAGATAGTTTGCCGTTGTTTAAGATGCCTAACCTTGTTTGACTATATCCTAAGAATGGTTTGGCTGACCATCTCTCGTGCCTGTGTCGATGGTGATCGACGTAGTTGTTTTCTTTTGACCTTGTGTTGAATTTTAGGAACGAAATTTCTTTAAGGGGTAGAGTTGTGCGACCCTGACCCGTTTGTTTTTTCGGCATTTTTTGATGCGCGTTTAGTATTTTTGTTGCTGCATGTTTATATACGTTTTAATGCATGATCGGGCTTAGATATGCATGTGGGGTTAATTTCCGGGGCCATTGGCCATTGTGGTGCAAATTTTGAAAAAACAAAAAAAAAAAGATATTTTTTGGCAAGCCTATAAATATCTTCCTTTAGATATTTTTTTCAAAATATCTTTTCCTTTCTCTCTCTAGCTTTGAAAACTCACCAAATGCTCTGCTTTCTCTCTAACTTCTCGGGGGCCCTAGGCTCAATTTTCGACGATCCAATAGCGAATCCTTGCTATTGGCACGGTGAGCTACACGTTTATCTGGACAGAATTTTATTCTAACAAAGCTCGATTTTGCGCGTAGATCGAGACGTTGAGTTTTTAACTCACCGAGGTACGATCTTGGACTCTCATGTCTTATAAGGGTGCTACGTGTAATTGTGTGTGTTTTCACTGGTTAAAAATGCATAAAAAACTGATTTATGTTTTGAAAAACTGGGTTTTGGCTTGAAAAATGGGTTTTGTGTTGATTTCGATGGATGGAATCGGGTTTTGAGTTTTTCTTTCGAGGTTTTGTGGTAGCTTTGGATGGTTTGGCTGACCATCTCTCGTGCCTATGTCGATGGTGATCGACGTGGTTGTTTCCTTTTGACCTTGTGTTGAATTTTAAGGACGAAATTCCATTAAGGAGGTAAAGTTGTGAGACCTTGACCCGTTTTTTTTTTGGCATTTTTTGATGCGCGTTTAGTATTTTCGCTGCTGCATGTTTATATGCGTTTTGATGCATGATCGGGCTTAGATATGCATGTGGGGTTAATTCCTGGGGCCATTGGCCATTGTGGTGCAAATTTTGAAAAAATAAAAAAAACGATATTTTCTGGCAAGCCTATAAATATCTTCCTTTAGATATTTTTTTCAAAATATCTTTTCCTTTCTCTCTCTAGCTTTGAAAACTCACCAAATGCTCTGCCTTCTCTCTAACTTCTCGGGGGCCCTAGGCTCAATTTTCGACGATCGAATAGCGAATCCTTGCTATTGGCACGGTGAGCTACACGTTTATCTGGACAGAATTTTATTCTGACAAAGCTCAATTTTGCACATACATCTTGGACTCTCATGTCTTATAAGGGTGCTACGTGTAAACGTGTGTGTTTTCACTGGTTAAAAATGCATAAAAAACTGATTTATGTTTTGAAAAATCAGGTTTTGGCTTGAAAAATGGGTTTTATGTTGATTTCGGTGGATGGAATCGGGTTTTGAGTTTTCCTTTTGAGGTTTTGTGGTAGCTTTGGATTTGGGTACGTCCGAGGGCGTCGAGAAGGTGTTTGGAGGCTTCCATTTGTGGTTGAGATAGTGGTTTGTGTGTGTTTGAGAGTTTGGGGGCTTAGAACTCAAGAACAGGAAAATATGGGTTTTTCTCGGGTGGTAGCTCGCTCGAGCGCCCGATGTTCACTCAAGCAGACTGGCTGCGCATGGCCGTTTTGTTTTGATGATATCTCCTTCATACGAACTCAAAAATGGATCGTTCTTTTACCCAAATTGAGGCCCCGAAAGTCTTCTTTCCAACGACACTTCCCTCACAAGAAAATTCTTTTTTGTAGAAATTTTTTTGATCAAAATAGTGAGGGTATGTCAACATTTCTTAACTATTTTTCGTCCGTGTTGGCCGTGTTGGTGTGGGAGTTTGTGTTGGCCGTATTGGGCGTGTGGGAGTCTGTGTTGGCCGTGTGGGAGTCCGTGTTAGCTGTTGGCCGTGTTGGGCGTGTGGGAGTCTGTGTTAGCCGTGTTGGGCGTGTGGGGGTCCGTGTTAGGCGTGTGGGAGTCTGTATTGGTTGTGTTGGCCGTGTGGGGGTGTGTGTTGGTTGTGTTAGGGCCTTGGAGGTTTCTTTTGGTCGTGTGGTGGCCTCTCGATAGATTGGGTTATGGGGTTCAATCGAATGCTCTCCTCTAGTGGTTTTTCAGTTGATTGGATTATGGGGTCTAATTAATTGAAACCACGAAGAGGGTGTTGGTCATTTCATGCGGGGTGTTGGGGCACGGTCGTGTGCGTGGTGGTTGGTGCATCGTTGGGTGCAGGACATGTTGGGTCCGGTGTCCTTTCTAGAGATGGGGTTTTGGTGAGAACCGTTTTGTGGGAGGTTTGTGTTGGCCTTTGGTTAGGTCGTGTCCTGTAGATTTTTTGTTTGTGTTGGGCGCATGTAGGCGTCGTGGGTCTGTGTCGGGTGTATGACGTGCAAGATTAGATGTGGGTTTTTGGTGCACGGTTTTGTTTGTGGTGGTTAGTGCATCGTTGCGTGCGGGAGTTTGGTTTTGTTTCTTGGTTTGGGTTTCCTCCCGGCGTTAACCGCTCGAGCAGTGGTTGACCGCTCGAGCGGTGGTGTGGCAAAGAGGTATGTCAGTAGGGGACCGCTCGAGCGGTGGTTGTATGCTCGAGCGGGCTGGTGGCCGAGAGTTGGATCGATGGGTGACCACTCAAGCGGTGGTCGTTTGCTCGAGCAAGGTGGTGGCAGAGATATATGTCGATAGGGGACCACTCGAGCGGTGGTTGAGCACTTGAGCGCACGAGTGGTGTTGGCCTCTGGGTTAGGTTTTGATTTTTTGCATCGTTGGTTGTCCCAGTGAGAGGACGGGTTGTCCGATGAGTGGACGTCTGGCTGTGTGGCATGTGGTGCCGATGTGTGAAATGTAGTGTTTTACGTGGTTATGTGCATTTAAAATTTTAGTTTTAATTATGCATGTTGCAGGATGAATATGAGGTCTTGCGGTATCTAAAACTCTGGTTTTAGTAACATGTGTGTGTGTGTGTGTGTGTGTGTGCTTATGGGGTTGGACGAAAAGGTGGTTTGATGTGCTCTGGATGAAAAAGTGGTCCGATGATTTGTGGACAAAAAAGTGGTTCGCGGATGGAAAAGTGCTTTGATAAACGTTAGCTCTGGTTAACGTGGACGGAAAGGTGGTCCGAGAAATGTTGACTCTGGTTAACGATAAGTGTGTGCATGTAGAAACCTGGAGGATGGAAAACTGATCCTGACGGTGCATGTGTGTGTAAGTGTGTGAGTTTAAAGGATGGAAATGTGATCTTGAAGATGCGTGATGTGGGTTGCATGGGTTGCATGCGTTGTGTGTGTTGCACGGTTTGCGTACATTGCATGTGTTAAGTTGCATGGGTAGCATGCATTACGTGGGTTGTATAAGTTAGCTCTGGCTAATGATGTATTAGCTGGGGTTATGGTCTTTCGATGAGAGTTCGAGAAAATCTTTGTGATGGGTGTGTACCACCGTGTTTTTGTAGAGCAATTGTTGTGGCTTGTGAGGGCCGGTTATATGTATCATGGATTGCATGTACTACATTGTGAGATGGATAAAATCATTTTTAAATTGTTTCTAAGACTTGTGTGAGTCATGATATAAAAATCATTTTCAAACCGTTTTCAGGGCTCTTGTGAATCGACAATGGTTCTTATCCTCGCTTTCCCGTTTGCATGTGAAAATTGTTTTAAAGGCTTGAAAGAGAATCGAAAACTGCACCTCATTTTCTTAGCATGTTTAACTTATACTTCATGTGCTGTCTAATTTCTGCTGAGCTTTGGCTCACGGTGTGAGATTTAAAATATTTTTTAGGTACCGGTCACGCAGGTTGATCTGGAGGTGCCGAAGGGGTGAAAGATCTGTAGTCTTTCTTTTTGCTCGTTTTTAAACATGTATGCTGTAACATATTTTTTCAGTGTTGGAACCGTATAATGTAAGCCGGTTGGTGATTATATACAATGCATGTATGTTTTATATTGAGAGTGTATTCTCGGGTTCAGTGTTATGTTTGGTTGCTTGTGAGTGTTTCACGTAACCCGGAGTTTGGGGAGTGACAGAAGGCAGAGAGAAAAAAGGAGAAAACTTAGTGGAGAAGTTTTAAAAATATCTTTTGAAAATATCTAATGCCAGATATTTATAGGCCTCCAAAATATCTTTTTTTTTAAATTTTTTGAAATTCGCACCGCAACATCTCACAGCCCCAAGAACCTGGCCCGCATGCATATCTAAGCCCGATCATGTATCTAAAAGCATATAAACATGCAAAACCTTAAACAAGAAATACGCGTCGATAACGCCAAAAAAGAAAGCAGGCCAGGGTCCCACAAGGGCTTTGCTTAGTTTCAAAAAGAGTAAATCATGTGAGGTAATCTAGATCCTACCACAAATCGCCCAAAACTTAAAGATTCCTCCAAATCCTCCCTCCTAGGATTTCAATTGTATCTGCACTTGACTCCTTGAGGCTTTAATTCCAACTCTCTTGCTCTAAAGCTTGAACTCCACCCTTGTACACTCCCAATTTAGCTCTAATCTCACCTATTTGGTGAATGAGGGTTAGGATTTCAAATGGTGGTGGTGTTCTCTTTCTCAAGGAGAGAAAAACAAAAGAGAATATAAGAGGAGAAATGTTATGGGATCTCACGTGGACCATAGAGTGTGGGGCCTTTAAATACTTTCTCCAAAAATTTTCCAAATTTCGAGAATTCACTAAACTCATCCCGATAGTCCTCTCAAACAGATTACCCACCGCTCGAGCAGTGCCCCCTAAACCAGAGTCACTTTGAATTTCTTTAATTTTAACTCTAATTTCCAACTCAAACTCTTATTAAATTATTCCAAAACTTCCCATTAATATATATATATATATATATATGTATATATCAATCTGTTTCATATTCTTTTACCATAAGACACATTCCAAATCTCATTACTTCGATTCTCACAAATTATTTCATTAGAACATATATACCGAACTTTTAATCATACCAAAAATAATCAACCAAAAAATTTGAAACGTATTGGGTCGCTACAACTTTCCCCCTTGAGGAATTTTTTCCTTGAAATTCAACTCTCATTATGACTCAAATAATTATGGATATCTAGATCGAACGTCTGACTCTCTTTCCCATGTTACCTATTCAACACCATGATATCGCCATAATACTTTCCAAAACTTTCACCTGTCATTCTTTATATGAAACATCATCTTCTAATCGTAACTCAGACTAATCTAATGTATGCGATGGGTCGGGCTCATACTTTTTTAATATCGATACCTAAAACACATCATGTATAGACGAAAGTTGCGGAGGTAGGGCAAGTCGATATGCTACATCCCCTATTCGCTCTATTATCTCAAAAGGTCTAATGTACTGTGGTGACAATTTTCCCCTTTTTTCGAATCTCATCAAACCTTTCTTCGGTGATACATTCAAAAACACGAAATCTCCCACTTCGAATGATAATAGTTGTCTCCTTCTATCTGCATAACTTTTCTAGTGACCTTGTGCTGTAGTCAAACGCCTCCGGATCATTGCAATCTTCTCAGTTGTCTCTCTCACCAATTCAAGTTCTAGTACGGATGCCTCTCCTACTTTTGTCTAACACAAGGGGGATCTACATGGTCTTCCATACAAAGCTTCATACGGCATCATCTCAATGCATGATTGACAACTATTATTGTATGCAAATTCAATTAGTGGAAGATGGTCTTCCCACGAACTGCAAAAATCCAACACATATGCTCGTAACATGTATTTCAAAATCTGAATCATGTGTTCTAATTGACCATCCGTTTGAGGATGAAATGCAGTACTGAAGAGCAAACTAGTTCCCAAAGCTGATTACAAACTCTGCCAAAATAGAGAGGTGAACCTGGGGTCTATATTTGACACTTTCGATACTGGCACAACATGTAATCGTACAATCTCCTGGACATAAAGTCTACCAAGTTTGTCCACTAAATCAGTCATGCGCATGGGAAAGAAGTGTGCTAACTTGATTAATCGATCCACTATAACCCACACAGCGCCATGTCCTTTTGTGATCTGGGAAGGCCCAAAATGAAATTCATTGTTACATGTTCCCATTTTTATTCCAAAACTGGTAATGGCTAGAAAGAGCCCATTGGCCGTTGATCTTTCTCCTTTACCTGCTGACATGGAAGACATTTGAAAACAAACACAACTATATCTTTTCTCATCCCCTTCCACCAAAACTATCGACGTAAGTCATGTTACATCATCATACTACTTGGGTGCACCGTGAGTCGGAAGTGGTGAAATTCTCGTAGCACTTCTTCGCAGCAAGCCTTGGGTACAAACAACCTCCCCATGAATTTCAAGCCCTTATCTGGCTAATCACTCCAAACTTCAGCATTCTCTCCACTAACGATATGATCTCTATACATATGTGCCGCATCATCATGCATTTGGGTCTGCATAATACGACGCATCAAAGTAGGCTGGGAAATCATAGTGAATAAGGTGGTGCGATCCTCGGCTCCACTAAGATCAAAATCATATTCTCCTATTTCTCCCAATATCTTCTACTCTCAAACGGCTATATGTGTTAACGACTTCAATGACTTCCGAATGAGGGCATCCTCTACGACGTTCTCCTTACCCGGGTGATATTACAAATTAAAATCATAATTTCCAAGGTATTCCACCACCTTCTTTGCCTTAAATTCAAGTCTTTCTGCGAGAACAAATACTTAAGACTTTTATGATCAGAGAAAACCTCAAATCGTTCCTTATAGAGATAATGCCTCCATATCTTTAGTGCAAAAACAATTGCCGTCAATTCAAGGTCATGCATCGGATAATTTCTCTCATGAGTTTTCAACTGTCTCGACCCATACGCCACAACTTTGCCTTGCTGCATTAAGACGCACCCTAACCCTTCATGAGACGCGTTACAATACACTTCGTAGCCAAGCTCTCTCTTCAATCAGTTCTTCAACACTTGGAAAGCGATCTCACATGCATCATTCCACGTGAACTTAACCCCCTTTCGGGTGAGTTGGGTTATTGGTGCTTCTAATCGAGAGAAATCTCTCACAAAACGGCAGTAATAACCCACAAGACCTAACAAACTCCTGATTTCAAACACACTTTTTGGTATTACCCAATTCTACACTACTTTAACTTTTGATGAATTGACAACTACTCCATCCTTCGATAAACATGTCCCAAAAATTGCACTTTCAAAGGCCAAATTTTGCATTTTTCATACTTGGCATAAAATTTATGCTCTCTCAAGAGCTAGAGTGCTACACGCAGGTGTTCCTCGTGGGCTTCTTTCATCGGTGAATAAATCAATATGTCATCTACAAAAATCACAACGAACTAATCAAGATAAGGTCAAAAAATACAATTCATCAGATCCATAAATGTTGTGAGGGCATTTGTCAAACCGAACGGCATCACCAAAAACTCATAGTGCCCGTAACGGGTGAAAAACGTGGTCTTAGAAATGTCATCCTCTCAAACCCTCAATTGATAATATCCAAATCTTAGGTCAATCTTCAAAAAACACGTCGAACCTTTCAATTGGTCAAAAAGATCGTCAATCCTAGGCATCGGGTACTTATTCTTTTTTATAACTTGGTTTAGCTTCCTATAATCAATGCACAATCGTAACGAACCATCTTTCTTTTTGGAAAATAACATTGGAGCTCCCCTTGGTGACACACTAAGGTAGATGAACCCTTTGTTTAACAGTTCCTGCAATTGAGTCTTCAATTCCTTTAACTCTACCGGAGCAAAACGATATGATGGCATAGGTATCGAAGTGGTTCTGGGGATAAGTTCAATAGAGAATTCTACGTCTCTATGAGGCGATAACTCGAGCAGTTCTTCAGGAAATACATCTGGGAACTCACCCACTACTAAAGGAAATTCTTCTCGAACCGAAGAGTAATCCCTTGTGAAAAGAGTAGAAAGAAACAAATGTACACTCGCAAAACCCTTCGTGTCACGTAGTCGAGGTACCGAATTATCTTCTCTATCGCTCACATAAAATAAAGAATCTCCATCAAGAGTACGATCACAATCGATAAATGCATGAAAAGTCGTCAACCAATCCATACCAAGGATAACATCGAATCTTGACATATCCAGCACAATAAGATCAAAAACAAGATGGCGGTCGGCTATCACTATTTCACACGATCTACAAATACGCTTTAACATCGCACTTTCTTTAGTAGGTGTTTTAACATTTAAGACGGTGTTCAACACTTCAATTAGTAGGCCCAAAACGGAGGCAAACGAGGACGATATAAAAGAGTTTGATACGCCAGTGTCAAACAATACTTGAGCCCATGAATTGAAAACTAGTAAAGTACCTCTTATCACCGGAGCACTAATAGTAGCCTTCCCTGAACTCTAAAAGTCGACAAAGTAGAACATATATACCAAAATTTTAATCATACCAAAAATAATCAACCAAAAACTTTAAAACGTACCAGGTCGCTACAACTTTCCCCTTTGGGTAATTTCGTCCCCAAAATTCAACTCTCATTATGACTCAAATAATTTTGAATATCTAGACCAAGCGTCTGACTCTCTTTCCAATGTTGTCTCTTCCACACCATGATGTCGCCATAATACTTTCACATGAGACAAAATCTTTCCATGCAAAATTTGTTGTCGAGAGTCCAAAACCTTCACCGGTCGTTCTTCATATGAAACATCATCTTCTAATAATAACTCGGACCAATCTGATGCATGCGATGGTTCAGGCTTATACTTTCGTAACATCGATACATGAAACACATCATGTATAGACGAAAGTTACAGAAGTAGGGCAAGCCGATATGCTACCTCCCCTAGTCGCTCCAATATCTCAAAAGGTCCAATGTACCGTGGTGATAATTTTTCTATTTTCTTGAATCTCATCAAACCTTTCTTCGGTGATACTTTCAAAAATACGAAATCTCCCACTTCAAATGACAATGGTCGTCTCCTTCTATCCACATAACTTTTCTGGTGACTTTGTGCCCTAATCAAATGCCTCCAAAGTCCAAACAGTTAATGAAAACAAAAATATTTATAAAAAACTAAATGGGTTAGATGAGTTATTTTTGAATTCTGTGGATACAATACTAACCCAACCTGTTTATTAAACGTGTTACCGAGTTTTGTCATTTTTAACTTCGTGTTAAAAAATAATTAACCCTAGCTCTCTAACTTTGTATAGGGTTCGAGTTGTGTTAATATGTCGTGTCAAGAATTTTAACTCCTAATATAGATGGGCAGTATAACAACTATAGGATAGTATCTTTAGAAGTTTAAAAAAGAAAAAAATACATAGGAAGGGAGAAGAGTACATCTTCTACCTATGCTATGATATAAAACGGGGAATATCTCTGCCTCGATATGGAAAAATAGCAACTCTATCAATACCCTCTGCTGAATACGATGGGTCTAATGTAAGCCTATAATGCTGTCAGAACCCTTATACACAATAAAAGACCTATCAAGAATTTTTTTGATGATACTTGGGTAGAATCTCTATTATGAATGGATGAAATTCTACTTTTCTACAGGCTGAGGTTTGACTAAGGATGGCTAAGGATCCTATTCTAAAAAGGACAAAACTTCTACTTATTAGATTAAGCGTTCGTTTGATAGCCTAACTTTAAGCCAGTGAAAAGCTAAAAAGCCTAAAAACAAATAGGCTAAAAGATAGGGGTTGAAAAATGAAACTTTTTGAGCTTAGCTATAAAGTTAGTAGCCAAATGAAGGTTAAGTAGGATTCTTTCCTTTAAAGGGTAATAAAAAAATTAGAAAAAGAGAATTTTTGGTATTGGTTTAGGGTTCTGGACAGAAGGTTTTCTTTTTTCTTTTAGTGTTGGATTATTGTGGTGGCTATGGTCACAGTGTAACAACCCAAGTGGACCATTGACCTAATAACTTAAATAAATAGTCTAATAACGCGGTTCAAAAACTTAAGCTTAAGTTATTATTTCAATGGTCCAATTGGATCGTTACAAATGGTATCAGAGTCAACCTTAATTCCCATATAGGGTTTCGTGGTGATGTGGATAGAGGAATAACGGCTTTGGAGAGGGGCAGACGTTCCAAGGTTGTGTACCTTGTGCACATTTATGGACTGGTTTGTCACGTCTTAAACTTTTAGAAAATATTCTACGGATTAAATTCTTAAAAAATTTGGCAAAATTTTTCCTATTTTTCAGATAATCCAACGGTATAACCATCTCCACAATACTCTGTAAATAAAAAAATAAAGCAATATTCATAAGCTCTGCCTGGATCCCAATAACAAAGCTACACCTCAATAATATATCATAGACTATTCATCCTAACTTTTTATATATATATTTAAAACCTCTCAGATCAATACATAAACCAATGTACTAAAATACCAAAATAAATCCTTCAAGTACGTTAATCCAAGCTATCATTACGAACCAATTAAGAAAATTGTCTTATAGTCTTTCTCGAAGGAAATAAAACAAACAATCATTAAATCACTATCATAACTACATGATTCATATTCAAATGGTTCTCAGAAGAAACTCCAGAAGTGCAATTATTCATGAGGTACAGCAGAACCTAAAATACCCAAATACATGAAGAAATTAGAGGGGTTAATATTTATCACTAGCCAACAAATGTAGGTATGAAGGAAAGTAGATGTAATATATCGCAACTGCAATAAAATGAAATGAGATTATATAAAGTCCCATTCCATTAAATCCACAACCTTTAACAGTTTTGAGTTTTATTTCATGGAACTTTCAATCAATCCAAGTAATTGCTCATGAAGTGTATGACACGCCTAAAAGAATAGATAATCATCCTTTATCACTAGGCTTATGTGCCATAGTGGCAGTGCACCGTCACCGATCTCACCTAAGCACTCCTATGCACTAGTGAGATGTGATAATCCTACTTTCGAGGCACTAACCCTCCAGGTATATGAATCTACCTATACAGCGAGCCTAGAACTCGTAAATCAAACCGTCTAACTCGTTATTTAGGTGTCAACCACAACCCATCAATGCCATTCCAAAAACTATTTTACTTTTCATTAATTGTCTTATACCATTTATTAACAAAATTATCTTTTTCACCAGTTCAAGATATTCAAATCACGAACTTACCAAATTCAAATTCTCTGCATCCAACTATACATTTCAATAAAAATGGAATATATGGAATTTCATACACTTACAAGTATTTCAATTAACTATAGCCTCACAATAATAATAAATAAAGTTTAAGGCATAAAAAAATTTTAAATGATCATCCATCTTAAGATTATATATATGTTTGAGAGATAATAATATTAACTTAAATCTCTTCAATGCTCAATACATTTGATTTATTACTAATCATTTAAAGAAACACAACAACACAATTTAGAATAAGAATCCAGTTTATTCCTTTAATCTTAAGAAAATTAAGCATAAATAAATTCAATTTCATGCAAAATTACGAATTTAATCACCGCAAAATATTCATCACATCCATATATCCCATTTGTACGCCAAAAATAAACAAAAATTCCTACCTTTGATGGCTTGAATGAGAGAATTTTAGAAAACCCTAAAAATGTTTCAAGGTTCAACAATGGTGGAAAAATAGTGTAAAAGCCCTAGAGTTCCAATAAAGTGAATTAATCGCTTTCAAACACCTACAAATAAGATTTGACCATGAATATTTTAAGACTTCATAGAATGATTTTTGGCCAAAAATAATAAAAATAATTAAATAAATATTTTTATGAACTCTCATAGATGAAGAGGGAAGAAGAAGAAGTACTGTATGAAAAGGGAAGGGGCAACATTCATGAATGTGGCGCATAACACGGGAGAAAAGACGGAGAAAAATGAAAAAAG
>JAOTRH010471987.1:0-26759 GCA_034768845.1 Heliamphora exappendiculata | reverse complement strand
ATCCTATTTTGTCTATCCTTATCCCAGGCCAACTGTCCCACATTAATGACCAGGATGCTCGTTAGGCGTCAACCCAAAGTCTAATTAAAAGCTAGTGATGAACCCATGGTTCCTAATCCCCCTTTTTATAACAAAAACTTCACATTTCATTTTTAAATATGGCAACCAGAGGCGCCCTAGATTCTAAATCACAGAAAGAACGATTTTCATATAGCCCAACCCCCAATGAAAGATACGAAAGGAATTCTGATAACCCAAGATGCAATATATGAATGCTCATGATGTGCAATATACTTCTCATGTACAATTAATTATATCATGGCATGTGAGTATAGCAAGGTATATTCTACTAAAGCATAGAGTACAAACATGCGAAGTATAAACCATAACTTATGTGACATAGGATCGAACTATCGGCATAAGTTCATTTTATCAAATTCATTATTTCCATACACCAATTATTCACCAAGTTCATATAAAGTCCATAGCTTCAAGTTTCACAAAGTAACACACCATTCGTACACTTAGCCAAATTTAGGTAAAATCTTACTTGCTAATTTTAAAGTTACGACAGTGTTTTGAAGTACCTAGACATGGATTTAATTTTTAAAATTTGAACACCAATTAGATAAAAATATTTTTTACAACTTTCATGTTTAACACTAAGGTCATATCCTAGGAAAAATAGATTATTTATTTTATTTAAGTAAAAACCGTTCAGCATTTTACAGAAAAAAACACAGAAATTGGGCCTATGTTAGCTATGGTTTTGGGGAATTAATTCAAGCGATATAGATCTAATTTTTGATGAGATTTTGGTTTAAGGTGTCCCCTACAAGTTTCATGTTTTGTGCTAGAGCTAGTTGTTTGGAAAAAGTTAGTGATTTTGGCCAATATATAAAAAGGGTTCAGTCAGCCTAAAAATGGTCTGCATAATAGGTTTTCAACAGAGAATGCTCGAGACCTTTGGGGTATCATACGGGGGTATTTTGGGCTGATGTTTGCTCAGTATTTATTTTACTATGTTAGCTACATTTTTCATTTTTTACCACTTTTGGATTTGGCTTCTAAAAACTTAGGTGTTTGGTCTCACATAAATGTGTGACAGTGAGCTCTGTGAGTCACTGAATCTCAATAGTGACTTTAGAAAGGATTTTGACCTATCAAAATTTCATATTTTTGGCTCATTTTTGGTGGACGGTACGATAAACATGTCCGATACAAGTTTTATGTTCTGACCCAAGCTCGGTTTTCACTCTAACTTACGGTGTTTAGGTCTGCAAATCAAAGTGATCAAATTTTGACACTCTTTGGGGAAAATGGTCTATTTGGAGTTCTGCCCAACGAAATCAATTCAAACTAATTTTTTATGAAAGAGAACTCAAGAATCTAGGTTTGGACATAAAAATAACTTTTAGATCATCTTTCTACAATTAGTTATGTTATTTTAAAGTTTGTGATAGAATGTTGGTAAGCTCATAAAATCAAGTTGTTTAGGATTTTGATAGCTTAGCTCTTGTGGTGTCCATTTTTGATGTAATTGCTTTACATGCATGTCATGTACTCATATAAACCAAAACTCCAGAACATATTCAAGCCAAAAAACTCAAAAATATACACATGCAAACACATACAAAGCTTGATCATACATAAACAGTCCACTATTCACACCTACGACGCATTTTTGAGTTATACTTTGTTTCTTTTTCTTAGGGTTAATTATAGAGATGGATTAAGGGTTATTTTATGAGATAATATTAGAAGGTTTTAGGAGATTTACTTACCTCTTTTGACACTTAAAAGGTTGAGAAAGAATGGGACTTAGCTTTGTAGCTTGCTCCTTAATCATTTCCTCATTTCTTCCTTCTCTCTTCTTCTCTCCTTCTTTGAAAACACTAAGAAATTTTTGGTGATTCTCAACCTCACACTCTCTGCCAAAAATGCATGTAGAGAATATGAGGACTTGTGTGTTTTTTATACAAAAATTGTATTGGAAAGGTAATTATTGCATAAATTTTAAATTTCAAAATTTCCTTGATTCCCATTGGTTGCATGGGGTGGTGGGTGCTATTTGAGAATTTTTATTTCAGAATTTTGCAGGTGGGGTTCTGTCATGGCAGGTTTGGGTGGCTCCAAATCTAATTTTGTATTTAATTAGGGTTTTAAATTGTATTTTGGCAACATTTTGTGAAAGAAAATGTATAAAATATAAATTTTATATATCTTTTTGGTATCTAAACCCACTAAAACTTATTATATTAATGTGTTTATAATTAAATTGGTCTTTTTATTATTTATCATAATTTCTATCGTAATTAATTGAATAGGTGTAAGCTTTTAAGTTAATTTAAGCTAGTTTGTCAAAAATTAACTTTTTGACTTATTTATTATGTAGAAACTTTAAATAATTATTTGTTTTCTTGTTGATCTATATTATTATATTATTATGTATATCACTTGTATAAAAAGTATTAGGTCATAATAATGCTTAATTTATACATATTTTTCTCATTTTTAAGCTTAAAAAGACAAAAGGTAGCTTTTTAGGCACATTTTCTTAGGTGGCCGGCCATGCAAGGGTAATTTGGTCATTTCTGTTGTTAATTTATCTTTTATTAATTAATTATATATAAATATCTAATTTTGGGTATCCATGTGTCAAATTTTGAATTTTTGAAACTTTTTGCTGTACTATGAGCAAAATAGTTATTTTACCCAAATTATGAGAATTTTTTATTTTTAATTTTATATTTTATGTTATTTATTTAATTTAAGCTATTTTGAGATTTTTTTGAGTATTAGGGTTTTGCCTCTGAGTATTTGGTATTTTTAGAATTTTTGGGTCAAGTTAGAGTTTTCGGGTTAATTAGGGTTTTCTTCTTATTAATGTAGCGACCTAAGTTTCTCATTATTTATCCATCGCTAACACTAAAGTTTGAGCCGGGTTGTTACATTACACCCCCATCATACCATCCACAAACCCATTTTGCTACAAAAAGACCTCCTCCTCCCCTTTTTGGCCAAAAAACACACCAGCTCTGGTCTCCAAAATTCTAAAATTTTGCAAAGTATTGGGAGAAGAAAGAAGAGAAAGAAGAAAAGAGGAAAGAAGAAAGGGAAAAAGGTTCATCTATAGCCCTAAAGCTAAATTTTTGTTCTTCAAACCTTAAGATCAACTCATCCAAGGTAAGAAACTATTCAATCGTCTATTCTAAACTCAAATCATAACATTCTCAACTTACTCTTCAAGGATCTAAATCAAGAATTCAAGAAAAGTTGGTGAGAAATGGGTTAGAACTAAGAATAAGGGACTGCTATGTTTTGTTGTGAAGTTTATGTTTAAAATGTGATGAAGCATACATGCTATTTAATTTTATCAAGTTGCTGGAGTTTGATTATAATGTTTGACATGATTTATGTCAAAAATATGTGAATCCTTGCCATGCATGATGCTAGAACTAGGTTAAATAGAATAGACTTAATCTTTAGCATTTTTCATGTTTTTGGATCTGATTTCAAAAAATCCTAACTAATTCTAGAAACATCTCCTAATGTCAAGCTTTATGTCCAGAGCTAGATATCTATGTTAGCTTTCATCTAAAATTTATTTTGTGTCATTTAGATGAGTAAAATTTGAGTTACGAATTTCCTACCAAAACTTGATGGTTTCTAACCAGCCTTTGATGCAGAGGCTAAAACCCTAATTTAGAAGCGTGTTCACGAAATGATTTCTTCACAAAAATTATAGCTAACATATTTTTCTATTTTCCCACAAACAAATGAGGCATTTTTATCACTATTTGACATGTCAAACCTAATTTCAAAGTTGTTGAACTGAATTTGTCTCATTGGATAGGTTTGGTGACAAATTCTTGGGAAGGCTATTTCACCTATTTTTAATAGTAATTCAAAAATGTGTTATTCATGAAAACGTTATGAGACAATATAATTTAAGTTCTATCTGAAATTTGTGATTTTTAGAGCTCATTTGACCTTCCTAACAAAATTTTGACTCTCTGTTTTTAAATCTAAAAATCACAAATTCGGAGCTTAAAATGATGATTTGACAAGTTTTGTTCTAAGGACCAAAAGTCAAATATTTTCTTAAGATCTGGACTAAGTGTCCTTCATACGATCTCTAGAGAACATCTTGATCTATCACATATTCAGAAATCGTGATTTTTAGAGTTTGGTCGATACCCCAAACAAAATTTTTTAATGAAGTTAAATTCAGGAATTTTTAGTGTTTGGTCCAGGGCATATTTGACTTTTAGCCTTATGGTATTTTAATCAACCACTTTTATTAAGAAATTGAAAAATTGTTCTTTATAAGAGTTGTAGAAAATCTTTTAATCTGGTTTATTTCCAAAAATCAGAAATTCTTATAATGTTTAGGTGCCCAAAAAGTATGCTGAATATGGCAAGCGTTACCTAGCTCAAGTTGTTCATTGGATGTGCATAATGTAGTTTAATTATTGTAAAACCAAGTGTGTAAGGTTGTAATTGCAAAAGCATGCTTATTATGATGGTTAAATTTTAGTTTGTGGTTGGGAAGCATACAATATACGTGTTGTACCTTGTGCATTGCATATGTTGTACCTTGTGCATTATACGTTTTGTACCTTCACCTTAATCGTCAAATGCATGTTTTTATTGGAGTCGGTTGCCTAATTGAGTCTTGGTTTGTTGTTGGGAGTGTCCTAGGGTAAGAAAATCTTTTGGGGTATATCCCCGGTAAACACCTTGGCTACGTCCCTGGTGTGGTTATATTTTAGGTTAATCCTGGCAGATATCCTGGGCACGTCCCTTTGAAATTCTGGATCTGTTATCCTTGACTTTGGGTTGACGTTGCGCAAAGGAAACACTGACTCTCAAGGTGGAAACTCAAAAGTTGTCTTAACCCCACACTGTTGTGACTTGAATAAAATAGTTGTGATATAAAACCTAGTGACACGGTTATTACTTCACAACGAGAGTTAATTTGTGGTGGCTCAAGTAGTCAATGGCCAATAAGGTCTACTTTTTCTATTTCCTGCCGTGGGGTCTGTTTGGTTGTTTTTTTGGTCGAGTGTCTGTTTGGTCACATGCATAGCATATATCATCATTATATCCATTAAACTTTTGAATAATATCGAATTTTTGTCCCATATGTGATTATATGGAAGCTTGTCTCTAAATGATGATTGAATTACATTTGAGTTAGTTTAGGGTTTCTAGAGTCTTCTTCTAGGTTTCGAGTCATGCATTGATGCCACAGGTGAAGGTGAAGATTTCTATCAGTCAAAAGAATTCCCAGAGGATCAGGATTTCGGGGCAACTCAAGACGATTAAGTTAAATTTTGTTTTGGAGAAGCTGTAATAGTTGACTTCTTGTCCTTCTTTTTGTATCGACTGTAAAAAGAAACATTGTCTGATGAATATAATTTATAATTTTTGTGGTATTTATAGAGAAGATCCTAATGCTTATGGATGTATTAAATTATGCTTTAATTACAAAATGACTCGTTAGTATAATCGCTATTATTATATGTACGTCTTAATGTTCAGAGATTCGGTGTACTACACAAGCTAAGGAAAAGATGAAGGTTATTAAGGTCTTTTATGCCTATCTTTTTCTCCCTGAAATGCCTCATCCACCGGCAGTCCATGGTTTAACTAGAGGATCTACATGGGTATTTTCCTGAGAGATGCATCCCCAGGAACTCATAGCTCCAAAGTTATGAAAATAAGTAGAAAATGCACAAACATAAGATACAAGTATGTGTGCAAGCAAACAAAAGAAAATACACTGTCAAAGAAAATGAAGTGTCTTTTCCCTCCCAAACCCTTTAGTAGTGCGAATGAACAATAAGGCACTAACGCAGTACTTTGTGAAGCCATATAAAGTCGCAAGCGTAACATCGTCCCAATTTAAATCTTCGATCATCTCCATTTGGCACATGTGAGACTCGGTTTTGCTTTATTTCTTAAAAATATTATGTGATAATTTATTGGTGTGATATAAATTTTGCGCTTGTATGCTTGTTATAAAGGTGTAGTTAGTGGGCCCGATAACTCTCGTATGAGTTTTTGGTGAATTCGCCGATGTGCGTGGAGACCCGAAAATTTTAGTTCGGGGATAATTTTAAAATTCAATGATTCTCGAGAAATTAATTTTCAATTAATGTAAATTTAAAAATATTAATTTCGAAATTGTAAATGTATGTATGTGAGTTAAAAATACATCATAAATTAAAATTTAGATTTGTGTACAAGTGAGTAGGGGGTGAGCACCGCCCTTAGCTTATCATGGAAGCCACCTTAGACAACTAAGTCTTCTTCCCTTTCTCCTCTCCCACGTTTCCGTTTCTCTCTCTCAACTCCATGGATGAAGCTTGGAGTTCATGGCTTCCCTTCCCTTCTCTCTAAGTTTTGATGCCCTTAGGCTTTGATTCATGCTTCTTTTCAAGAATAAAGGTTGATTTAGACATCAAGAGCTACAATTTTAACTAATTGGATTTTTGATTTAGCAAGTTTTGGTCCTCCCGTGGGTATTCGGGTTGAGTTAAAGTTTTAGATTTTTAATCCAAAAGGTCAGATTTCGACTAATTTTGAATAAATTTCGTGAATATGTGATTATTTGCTTCTCTTGAGTAAAATGATTTAAAAGCCCTCTTTCATTTGAAACCCTAGCTCCCTGGAGTTTGTGGATTGATAATTGGAACATGTTGAATAGATTTGGGAAAATTCAAGGTGTTATGATTAATGAGGAGTTGATGTATATTGGATCTTGTAATAAATTTGAAAACCCTAACTAAGGGATGAAGTCTAGGGTTGGGATTTGAGGTGTTTATGGAGTTTGATGAGGAATTGCAGGGTTAATTGGGTAAATTAGAGTTGTTGTATCGATGTACGATGAGATTGGTGTGAATTGTAAGACCCTAGCTAAATTAGAGGAAAAAGTTAGGAATTTTGGGTTTAATGTAAGGAATTGTGGAGTTGATAAATGAATGGAGAGGTTTTGGAATGAATTTTGATTATGTTTTCAAGGTTTAAAGTGGTTTTTGACAATGTTTTGTATTCACTAACTCATCTCCTTGAGAAAAGATTTGATTAGGAATTTGGGTTTCAAAATCTAGGTTTTTGCCGGTTGGTCTCGGGTAAGAGACTGCTCGAATGGTCTTGGGTACGCTCGAGCGGTCTATTACCCGAGAGAGGATTTTGTCTTGGCCAGGTGGTCGCTTGAGCGGTGGTAGGTCCGCTTGAGCATACACACATGGGCTGGGTATAGAATTTTATTTTCTTAAATAAAAGTATCTTTTCACTTGGGCTCCGTTTTGGGACCCCTTTGTGATAAAATGGAAGCCTCGAGAGTCTTCATTTTAATGGTTTAACTCTCGTTTCTAAATTTATTTTGGAAAAAATAGTTTTGTGAAACAAAAGATGTAATGTGGGTTTTTAAAAAGGGTTTTCCTCTTGGGTTCGATTGTGTGTCGTGAGTTCCTATGGGTGGATCACTTGCCTTGGTAGGTTGAATGTGAGGTGGCAGTTATATTGGGTAGTAAAACCTTGAATATTTGTGGTTTGTTGGGGATCTCATTGGGATATGAAAATTTAGAGTTTCGGTGGAAACCTAAGAAATTGGGAGTTTTGTTGAAACCTTATTTATTTTCAATATGAAGAAGTAGACCCATGTTTGGAGCTTAATTAGAGGTCCATATCGAAATTGAATTCAGCTTAAGCATTAGTAGTGATTTTAATCCTTGGAAAATGTTATTTTTTCAAATATTTGAAAAAAATATGATTGAATTAGAGTTCTTAATACAAAATCCTATTGGATATAGAAATTGTGAAAACCTTTTTTGCATGTTGTGATTTGGATGAATTGATGTGTAGTGAATACATGGAATATTTATGGTGAAGACCATAATAAGAGTCGAGGGACCCCAATGTTATTGATGATTATTCTGATAATTGAATTGTTGATCATGTAGTGAATACATAAGGTGATTAGGTGAAAATTATAGTAATGGTTAAGGGATCGATATTATTGATAATATGTTGTACATACATATTGAGATGGTTATAGAATTAATGTGGGCTCGACTAGCTCTTCGGTAAAATTAGAAATTTGCGCAAGAATGGGTGCCTATCTCCCTCGGTTTAATACCCAAAAATATAGTGAGGTGCCTCATTCCTTTGGATGGTGTTCCCGAAAAGGAGTGCAATTGGTGTGATAATATGTATTTACCTATATGTGTTGATTGAGAATGATTGTCTTGGTAATTATAAATCCCATGGGTTGCCTATCGGTGCCTTGAGTTGGCCTGGTAGTGTGGGCAACATATGGGAATTTACAATTGCTCAGTTGTGTTGATTGGGAAATGAAAAAATATTTATTGGTAAACCATGAGAGGGAATATTCTTCTTAAGTGGTGGCTAGTTGAAGTAGCAATGAGCTCAATTGCCCTACTTATCATCTAAGGTTCAAACCTTGGGGCCCCAATCCCCATTAACTAGCAAAAAAAGAAAGAATAATCTTTTTAGTTTGTAGTAGTTCGGTTTGGGGAACTATTTATGCATTAGTGTGTTGGTTTACAAACTCCCATTTCCTTTTTATATAGCATGTTTTTATTATTGCGTAGTCGTATCCTATTGAGCTTTGACTCACAATGTTTGTTTAACACCCGTTTTATGTATTGGAGGAGATTCTGTAGTTTGATGGCATGGAGCAACATGTGGTCTTAATTTCTAGATTTTGGAATTATTTTACATCAAATCTTGTTTGGATGTTTTGAAGCATAGGTTATAGTTAAGGTCCAAGGGGATTGTGAGGCAATAAGGCCATTTTATTTATGATTGAATGTATGATAATATCTTAGTTAATGAGATTCTTTATATTTGGGGGCGTGGCAACGCAGGGCTCCCAGTGGTAGGGACCCAGTCTCTTTTATTTTGAAGCAATTAATTAAACCTTAATATTGTGTTTTCGGTGAAAAAAATGATCAAGTGTTTAATTGTATGAAAGAATTGAAATTTAATCATGATAATGATTGTTGGTGATAATTATATACTTGATAATATATGAAAATGATTATCGTGGGTTGATTGAACGACCCGTGAGACATGAAAAAAAATTTGGGTTTTTGTGTATATTTTTTTTCCTTGGAGCGCTGTCCAGCAAGAGACGAATTCAATCTGTGACATAAAGCAACTTTAAGTTCGGGTTTTGAGCTTTCAAAATCATTTCTCTCATCTTCTTCTCTATTTAAACTGAAACCTTAGCCTCCAAATTTGGGTTTTGAGTGCTCCTTGAGCTTCTCTTGCTCATTTAGAGGTGATCCCTTGCTTCCCTCCCGATAGAACACCCGTTGGAGGTTGAAAGCACGCATTAGAATCTTCATCTTCGCCACTCGGTTGGAGGTTTAGTCGATTGAAGCTTCCTAGAATTGGAATCTTGTGTTTTGAGCACCAAAGAAGTAGGATCTATGACCATTGTTGAACATTTATTGGATATGAGTCATATATTTTGTATATATACCTAAAAGCATGAAAGATATATGTTTTTGAAACCCTATGTTGAGATTTGAAGTTGAAGCATGTTGAATCTTATGTTTATGGGTGATTTATGATAAATTTATCTCGTTGCTTTCATTGAAGAAACATTAATGGGTGATTTAAGAAGTTAGGATTTCGGTTGAGTTTAACCTTAAACAAATTTGTTGCAAAGAACGCTATATCTCAACACCAACTCTCTTGTCTATCAGAAATAAACAGCATAGGGGATGCAACCCATATGATTCAACTATTCATACAAACAAGCCACACTGACGAGGTTACCAGGACCTATCATGTTTACCACACTCACACGTACTCCTTTACGGTTTTCCACCGCGGGAGAATACCAACCCCATTATGCAATTCTTTACGATTCCCAACCGCAGGAGCAATCGGATCCCAGGTCACACACAAAGATAATCAGATGTAGAGCGTCTCACCCCACGCGTTGAAGCCACGAAGAATGCATCTTATAATCACCCAATCACGGCGACACAAGTCCCTGAGTCACAACTCCAAGGGTCACACACGGGAACAAACCCACTGAGATTCCACAGGCTCAGAACACAACCAAATATGAACCAATCAAGAACCTAGCATCTCCATCCAACCGAGATGAAACAACTCATATCGGAAAATCATCTACAAGAAAACTCTCTCTCTCTCTCCTTCCATCTAAAGGAAAGAAAAGGGCCAACAAGAAACCATGACCCAACCTTAGCGTACTGGAGTACTCCTCAACACTTAAACTCTAAGAACTCTATAAGTCCTACCTCGAGGCCACATCGACTACAGTCACACAGTTGCTATCAATTCCGATCACAATACTCAGATCATCCGCTACACCAAGCTCTCAACGCTCAGACCTCATTCACACACGTGAACACCATCCATCCGTATACCTGGTATAACACATGCCATTGCGCTCAAGACCTCACTCCACAAGGTTGCGCTTACTCACCTAACTCCTGCTAGGCAAACCACGATCACGTCACAGCCTCGAGCTCACTGTTCAAGGCACAGCGTCAAACAAAGGGAACCCAATACTGAGAAATTTCATTTAGAGTTACTAATAACTCCTATAACCATGCAGACACCTTCCGCACTTTCGCTCTCAAGGCACACATCGGTCACAGGCATTGTACTCTACGATTTCTCACCTATCACTCCAGGCCAGCCAAACCACATGGTCCATTGATGAACCTCATCACTCCACACTTCGTTTCCGTGGGCAAACAACATACCCATCTTTGAACCTAAGGTGATACACACATAATCTCCAGACATATCATACTCGGGACACATCATTACAACACCAAGCCAACCACATGCACTCAGCATGGTTCCCAAACACGATCTCCTACTCACTAGGATATCGACCAAATCACATACCTACATTCCCGTAGGAATCTAACAGAATCGATACTCGTCGCAGGAACCCTTACGCATTTTGATACAGTCATAATCCATGCTCTTCCCAGCATAACTACAATTCACACTCATTCCCATATCCTTGAGTTCGCTCACTCGAAACTCAATTTTCAAACCTCAAAAGGTATACAGCGTCTAAAGTCATCAAACGACTCAGACTACCAACAACATCCTGCTGACCACCATTGATACCCTGACTACCAGGAAATATCTCCAAAATCACACGTTCTGCTATTTCAACATATGGTTGTCAAGGATCTCTACGCTCCCATCCACTATGTTCCCGTCTATACCCCATCTCGAGTACACAGCTCAAGACATAGCATGGCTCACGACGTATCTAATCCGTCACACGGCCAGAACCACGTATACCAAGACTCCAAAGGGTTATCGCTATCCCTAATCCAATCACATCAACTGATTTCCCAAGGCCTCCGACACCCCATCACCTCGACTCACAAGGTCAACCATAACACAACTCCGACATCCACTAGCCTAATCTCGAGGGGAGCCAGCTACTATAACCAAGCCACTCACTAGGCTTCATCTACACCCGAACAAATGCTGCTCGTACTAACACCTAGCAAATACCAACCGAGGCCAACCTCACACGACTGAACCCAACTCACTGATGAGTCCCACAACATACCAAGCGATCGACGCTCAACCCATAACCCTGCTTCTGCAACTGATAGCAACCGAGTCGCATAACCAAGACCCAAACCACAGTCTCGTCGCCTTTAAGGTGTACAGGTTGTATATGAAGAAAACATGAAACATGACAATCTAAGGTCGATCTATCATGTTACTTCTACCACATACCACATAGTCATGCTAACACATATCCACGTCGATCATGCAGACACAACACTGATACCGAAGAGAACCGACAAGAATGACCCGTCACTTTAGATTATCTACGTAGATTCCCTACTAAAAATCACGTCCATGAAATGCGGTTCTAACTTGGCTCCCAGGTTTGTTAATCCAAAGGTCCAAATGCAAGACTAATCAATCCTAAGGTTCAACCTCCATGCCCATATATATACCACAAGCTATCATGCTATGTTAGGAAAACGCTGTAACACATGCAATCAAGCACACATACATCCTCACAAGGTGATGCACCCTATTTACCATGGCTCATAGGTATTCGAACCCAGAACTCTGATACCAAGTTGTCTCGCCCCAAATATCCGGGTCACGCGAAAACCCTCCAAAACACCTATTTATGAAAATAAGGTTTTCATAAGAAATTAAAATATACAACTTTTGGATAAAAGTCTCCACAGTTTAACTCTCGTAAACTGAAAACATGCATCTCATACATGAATAAACATATCGCCAAAAAGGCGTACAAACCAGCCTCAACAGGCGTTACATGCATAAGCACATGTCTCAAAAAGGGAAAACTACAGCAAGTCTTTCGTCACCTCTGCACTGGGTCAACTCATCGTGCTTACCTAAAAAGATTTTACAGTAAAATTCCACACTGTGAGCCGAAGCCTAATAGAACATAGACAGTAAAACTGTAAAGCAAGATATGCAATCATATCATGGGAGCTATCTCGACCACAAAAGCCAAAATGGTTTTTTCACAAAAATCATCGGTTTTCCATCTGAAAACCATCATTTTCATCCTTCAAACTATGCATATTATCCTAACAGATATCATGCCATAGTTAAGAAAAAGCTGTAAATAAACAGTGAGCTCGACTTAAGCCACACAGCTGAGGAAAAAATAAAATGTAATCCTATGTACCGACAATGCCACATCTATAGGGGTAACAACTATAGACACTCGTCCATTACCCTCGACCCGCAGGTATAGTAATGACAAGCTCTATACAGAGTTAAAATAATAACGCCATTAACGGAGGCAACCGAACCACTCAATTTACAGAAACTAGCCCGAAGGTACAGAACACCTGCTGCTTAATTTACGGAACCTGAGCCCAAGAGTACAAAGCACCCAATCACACTTAATTTACAGGGACTAACCCGAAGGTACAGAGCACCTACACTGCGCACGTTTTTAAACTTACACCGAGGAGAAATGAAAGCCCAACTCATCACACACACTCACTGTCATGGTACATCTATGAGAACATTTCAAAACCAGTAAAAATAGTTTATACATCACATGTATGCGATCCAGCATCCATCAACATGGAGATCTACGAACATGTATAGCATGTATAAAAGCGAGATCCAATCCATCAACATGGAGAGCTAAAACCATTTCCCAGAAAACGTTTTCAAAAGGATAGGCTCAACCCCGCGGGTTAGCTCCAAACCTCTAAAATCACGTTTTTCACCATTTTCACAAAACACCTCGTTTTCAACCTCCTTTGAAAATTACGGATGTCAACACACTCGAATCATGTATAAAAATTGAGAAAAGGCGTAAAAACTCACTTTTTACCCAAAAACCAAGATTTACACATGAAAATCACGTTTTATGCATTTCTACCCGGTGAAAGCATACACGATTACATATATCACCCTAATACAGTAGTATGGTTTAGAATCCTACCTCGTTGGGTCAAAATGTGACGCCTTGAAAATCAAACCTCGATGAAACAGACATCTGTTCGGATATATACAAAGCCCCCGACACCAACATCAAGGATCCATAGTCAAATTGCTAAAAACTGAGCCCCGGGCCCTCAGAAATCTAGAGAGAAGGCAGAGAAAAATCAAAACTTACCCTAGAAGAAAGCTCCATAAAAATATCTCAGCCTCTGATATTTATAGAAAAACTCCAAAATTCGCCAAAATCCTCAGTTCAGTCGACTGGACTCCCAGTTCAGTCGACTGAACATCTTACTGGAAACATGAAAATCACCCACCGCCTTGGTTCAGTCGACCGAACCCCCATGTCCAATCGATCGAACTGCTGGACAGTGTGTTTTTCTGCGTAAAAATTGATTTTTTAGCCCAAACGCTTGCCAAACAAGCCTCAACCAAACCCGAACACGTGCCAAGGGTGTACTTAAAACATTCCAGGGGTTCCGAGATAACTCGAACACTTATTCATTCAAAAATGAATAGGGTCGGGGTCTCACAACCTTAGTGTGCATAATTGTTATAATTATTTGGTAAATTTTGAGTGTGTTGGTTTGGGGATTTGAGCTAATTAAAATCAACTGGGTGAAATGTGCTGAATTGATAACGTATAATGAATGTTAACCCTGCTTGGGTTGGGTGTTGATGAGAGAAACCATGTTTGGTTGAACTCGATGTGCGTGTATTGTGATTTGATGATATAAAAAGGATCGATTTGGATCCACGGATCGTTTAAGTTGGGCTTGAATAGCTCCACGGTGAAAGACCAAAAAACTGCGCAAATTTGGGTACCCTGCCCATCGGCTAATAATTGAGAAGGAGCCGTTAGTCACGACGGGTTATAAAACGCAGTTGTCACTTGGCGGGCCTCGTGTGGCCTGGTCGGTAGTAGCCATACATGGGTTATAAGCTCGTCCGGTGTCAGTTCCTATGATGTAAACCACGAGTTGGATAAAATATGAGAAAATGTGGATAACGTGTGCGTGCGTGCGTGAGTTGTGGAAAGATGAGAATTTTAAAAGAGATAAAATGGAATGAGATTACATGGGATTTCATGGTAACCGGGTTGGGGTTGAGATGTTGGATGGGTACACTTGAGTTATGAACATTGGGAATTTGAAAAGGGGGTGTTGAAATTGAAATAAATGGAAAATGATGGAAATGTGAAGAACTTCGAATTTTCTTGTTCAAGGAAATTTAGTTATGTGAATGGGATTTTCGTAAGAAAATAGAAGTGAGTTTTGATGAAACTATATATTGCATGTCTCATAACCATCCTCGTATATCATGTATTTGTTTATTGTTAGTCATTTTTCCTACGAGGCACGGCTCACTTTGTTTAACAACATTTCAGGTGATAACAAGAAGAAAGCTATGGAATAGAGATGGTGGTCTTGAGATCCTTTTTTTGTAGCAGTTGGTAGAATGACATATCTTTATATCATCTTTTGAGAATTAAAAATTGTAAATGTAATTCTTTTGAATACTTGGATGGTTGTATTCGTGTTGGTGTAACCCTTATTATAAGGCCTTAAGACCACATGTTCTCATGAACTGAATGCATGTGAGATTATTGGGCATGGTGTTGGGTTTATTATCTTTTGTTTACAAGATTCTATGTATGAAATCATTGGGTTTCTCAATGTTTAGGAATGGTTGGGGAATATTTCTACCTCTTTTCTTTCATATGGTGGTGTGTAGATTTCATAGGAAGGTTTGTTTGTAAGTGTAGTTAGAGTATGGGAAGGTGGAATTGCAAAACACCATTTGAAAAATGGTTCAGTGTTGGACCGATCGATGAACCGATCGATCGGTCTATCAATCGGTCAAACACTGCTCTCGGTTGTTTCAGTCTCTAGAAGACCGATCGATCGATCCTGAGACCAATCAATTGGTCAGCCCGTTGGAGAATTTTTTTTTTCTTTTGGTCCCCGAAATCTTTTCTTGTGGGGTTTAGTTTCCTTTTATCAAATGGTTTCCTTAGAGAGTTTTTGGTGAGATGTTTGCGCTAAAAAACCCTTTTTTTAGGAAACCTTCTTTTAATCGGTTCGTTGGAGTTGGTTCACATGCCTCAGAGTTGAGGGTGTGACAGATTAGTATCAGAGATTTAGGTTTGAATGCCTGGGAATTGTGGGAGTAATTGATCCATTGTGTGAGAGTTTGCATTTATGTGTGACATCCATGTATTGGTGTGATTGCATGAAATATCTACGAATTAACTTGATGTGTGCATGCTATGTGGTATGTGGGTATAGAGGTTAGATCTTTGGGATGATGTGTCTTACCCTTGGGCATTCGGTCAACTGGTTCAGGGTTCGAGTTAGAAAGACATTTAGTCGACGTTCATTCTGATAAGAAATCCAAACGGGTTACCCGGATTTGTGTGTTATTTCTAAAGGTTCTCGGTATGTGAATACGTGTTGATGTGGTATCACTTGACGATGATTAGTATGATTACATGGCTTTAGTTAGTTGCTTGTTGTTTTTGTATTATCATGGTTTGTCATAGTGCTATGGAGGCATAGGTAAATTGTTAGTCGTTGTAGAGGACACTTCTTGTGGAATAATACAACCAAGTGGTGAGTGGTATTACAAGTGACCATATGATTAGGCATGATAGGGTGTTTGAGACCTCTCGGACATTAGTTACATGATCGGGATATGTGATGTGGTTTTGGGCGTGTTGAGGATTATGTACGTCATGAGCCACACTATGTGTTGAGTCGTGTACTCGAGAATGGGGTATGGACGGAAATATAATGGATGTGAGTGTAATAATCATTGGTCGAACGTATTTCAAAATTTATGGACATAAAATGATTTTGGGATATCCCTTGCCCTATATGAATGTTGTTGGTAATCATAGTGAAGCCTTGTAACTTTAAAAGCCTGGTTTAATAACTCTTATGTCATTTCCCTAGCGTGATGCTAAGCCATGTTCCTTATTGAGATTCGAAAGTTAAGTTACGGGTGCGTAAGCTCAAAGATGTGCTCGGTGGATTAATCACGAAGTAGTAGATGTGTTGGAATGTGTTTTGGTTTTGGTTACAATTCTAGTGTGCGACGAATATATGTCCTTTCGAAATTTCACGGGAGTAAAGGCTTGTGGTTTTAGTGGTTATCCTCATGGCTAGAAGATCATGCTCGGGATCTGTGTTTAGTAAGTACAAGATGTGTGCATAGATGAAGTTGAGGTGTGGATAGTGTTAGATATTTTCACGTGATGACGTAGTTGCCTTGGTGTTTTCTTACAAGTGATAAGTGTACAAATCGTTAGGAGCCCATGACAAGGGTTGTTGGGAAAGTTGGCTCAGTTGTTTGGAATGGTACGTCGATGGGAGTGATGTCCCTTGATGGGGGGTGGTGGTTTGTTTTCTGATCTCAAGCATAGATGCGATTGTTTTGTCTTACCCTTAGAGGTGAAGCATAGAGCAATAAAGTTGAAAGATGTACCTTGATGGTTAGAGTGGCCTCGGGTTGGCGTGTGAAAGTCATTAGGTCTAAAATGTATTTGGTTATTCTTAAACTCAAACATAGAGTGTTGTTGATGTTTACGTAGTTGTGGGAGTGATGGGTAACTCCAGATGAGAAGTCTCAATTTTTTGTCTTTCTCGACTAAGTGCCTTATGTATTCTTGTGTGAGTTTGCCTAAGCAGTAAGCTAGAGACTGTAGCGTGATTGTTGTTTACCTGTTGGGAGTCAAGCTAGTGTGGCACAACCTTATGAGGTAAAGTCTTGGTGTAATGTGAATCCGTAGTGTTGTGCCTTTGTATGTACCCGGTAATGGACTTGTTGACGTACGAGATGCGTTGTTTAGAGTATGAGGAAGTTAGTGGTATCCGACGTATACAAGTGGGGTCTGAGTTGGAGAACCAAGTGTGACAAGTGGTATAATCATTGTGATTAGGGTCAACAACATTTGGACTGTAATATTCAACATCATTCTAAGGGCAAGTGGATAGTGTCATCCTAAACTAAGCATTTACTGGTTACCCTAGGATGTAGTAGTGTTGAGTGGGAGTCGTTGGTTGACCCTTTTAATTCCTTTAAAGAGAAAGCTACCTTGTAAATGGTCATCTTGTTTTAGTTGTTTTATCCTTGTTGGATGTGAATGTCGAAAACATTTTATTGAATCTTAGTTGGCAATTTTCTAAGAAGGTTGAACTCTCCATGAACCTTGTACTCTTTCGTGGTCCTTTGGGTTGTACCATGTGGACCTGTACCATCATGATTGTATGAGTGTAGGACTGGTTCCTCATAGCTTCTTAGTGAAGATTTGTTTGCTCTACCCTGAGAGTATGAGTGTTCGGGTTGTGTTCCCTGATATGTCGAATTGGTAAACTTGGAGCGCGTGTCCCTTTCTAAGGGAGGAGTAAAGTTGAACGGTAAAACTATGCCTGCAACAGTAGATTGAAGATTGCTTGATAGTTATGTAATACATATTCTAATTAGTGCGAGAATGGTGATGTCCTTAGCTCTTATCGAATAAGTTCCTTGCTGAGGTTTCTGTGGCCGAGTTGTTCACATTGTAAGTACACGATAGTTCTGTATGAGTTTTGGCTTGTGTTCGGTTTGGTTTTCAAACTGTTTAGCCCTCTTGAAGTTGATGTTTAATTTTCCGCTCGTGACAAAGATACAAGTTACGTGCAACGACTTAGAGGTTATTAAGAGAATATAGTAGAAATGTGAGTCACAAAGAATTTGGATTGGAAAAACCTTTGTCGATGTGGCCTCTTTGGGCTAACTTGTTTGTTTGGTTTGGAATGTGAAAGCCTTGTCCATATAGGGAAGAAATTCTTTGTAAGAATGCTTATATTCTATTAATGAGGGGTTGAGAGAGGTGGTTATCCCGGTAGTTCTGGTGATGTCATAGGACAGCTTAGTATGAGACGTTGAAGGATTAAGCGTTTGAGTACGAGCAGTGGAAGGGCAAGGTAGTGAGATGCGAATCAAGTTATGTGGTTCTATTGTGATCAGTCTTGGGTGGATAGAGTGCCCTAATGAGTTGTGTGTAAGATGAAGTCGTTAAGTACAAGAGGTGGGTCTTGGTTCAACTGCTTGGTTGGAAAGGTATGAATAGGTTGAGTGGCATTGGTAAGGGATCAGAGAATCATGTGTTGTTACTATCTAATAGGAAATTATTGTACGTATGATACGGATGTAAGAGAAAGATGCGAGTGTATATACATGTATTGACGAACGGTACGATTAATGACTTACTAGAGTTCAATAACTTACTGATTATGGGATATTACAGATTCAAGGGACCGATGTATGTGTTATAAATGTAGATTAATGATAGATGGGGTCCTTTGCGATTGAATAGAGGTGGAACAGTCGACTAAGAGTCAGAAGTTTGATGGTCAAACGTGGGGTTACGTATATGCGTCGAGTTGTAACGTGTGATCCGATTGGGTTTGTATGGGTAAGTATACATCTGTGGAATGTTTAGCCTGTGTGGCGTGTTTAGCCCTAGTGACTCATTAAGTTCATGTAGCAATATTTATCTTAATGGTTGTAAGGCCAGAGTGGTGCCACGTGAAGTAATGATGTGATTTTGAGTTTCGTAGTCATCAGTTAATCATAAAGGCTTGAACGAGATTTTAGGTGTGACGCGTGTAAATCCTTGTGAACAATGTCAGAGTCTAACAATGTGTGTTAGGCTTACAGGAGTAGTCCAAAGTGTGCGTTTTGATATGAGGATGAGCTAGTTTGTGGTAGTTCAAATGAGAATGATAGTCCTTACGAGCAGAAGTGGAGAATGTTTGAAACTAGTTCCAGTTGCGGATTAGTTTCGTGCTATGCGTTTGATCGCTAAAGTTGGTCACATTTGATGTGAGTTGTGTTTCGGTGGCGTGAGTGGAACCTCGGTCAAACAACATGTGGATAATTTTAATGTTAGTGAGACCTTTTTCGTGGAAGCAATCAGTATCGATATTTATCCTTCGAAAACATATTTGTGTTATGAGACGTCGTTATTGAGGAATTGTTGGTGGTCGACGAAGAAGCAGTGACTCAAGTACTAGTGTTGAATTTCGAGGATGAAATGTCCCAAGAGGGGGAGGTTGTAGGGGCCCGACCACTTTTATTTTGAAGCAATTAATTAAACCTTAATGTTGTGTTTTCGGTGAAAAAAGTCATTAAGTGTTTAATTGTATGAAAGAATTGAAATTTAATCACGATAATGATTGTTGGTGATATTTATATACTTGATAATTTATGAAAACGATTATCGTGGGTTGATTGAACAAGCCATGAGGCATTTGAATAAAATTTGGGTTTTTGTGTACATTTTTTTTCCTTGGAGTGCTGTCCAGCGAGAGATGGATGAATCGGTCTCGAAACCGATCGATCGGTGTGTGACAAACAACAACTTTAAGTTCGAGTTTTGAGCTTTCAAAATTATTTCTCTCACCTGCTTCTCTCTCTAAACTGAAACCCTAGCCTCTAGATTTGGGTTTTGAGTGCTCCTTGAGCTTCTCTTGTTCCTTTGGAGGTGATCCCTTACTTCCCTCCCGATAGATAACCCGTTGGAGGTTGGAAGCACGAGTTGGAATCTTCATCTTCGCCACTCGGTTGGAGGTTCAGTTGATTGAAGCTTCTTATGGTTGGAATCTTGTATTTTGAGCACCAAAGAGGTAGGATCTATGATTATTGTTATATTTGTTGGATATGAGTTGTATATTTTGTGTATATACCTAAAAGCATGAAAGATATATGTTTTTGAAACCCTATGTTGAGATTTGAGGTTGAAGTATGTTGAATCTTATATTTATGGGTGATTTATGATAAATCTATCTCGTTGCTTTTGTTAGAGAAACATTAATTGGTGATTTGAGAAGTTAGGGTTTCGGCTGAGTTTAACCATGAACAAATTTGGGGCTTTTTGGGTAGATAAACTCAAATGGTGAAATTAGCTTTATTTTTTGCAAATTTGAGGGTGGTATTACCCTAATGTGCATAATTGTTATAATTATTTGGTAAATTCTAGATGGTAGGAAATTTACATATATCACGATACCCACAATACACACCGTGTGTGTGTATATATACACACACAACTGAATTAAATAGGGGTATATTAATCCTATTATTTTGTCAAATTTTAACAAAAAAAGATAAAATGCAACAAAAAAAAAAGATGATGAGATTAAACTCTTAGAACACTTAAAAATAGAATTAAAGCTCAAATAATCATTTAAAAAATATATCGATTCCTCTCCCTACACCTAAACATAGGTAATCAGTTCATGCAACTCTCAATAATCAAATTGGGCTCAAGCTTGAGACAACATCTAACTATAATAATATTACTACTGATAATAAATAATAATTGGTTTTATCATAACAGTACATGAAAAAAACATGCAAGTTTTGACTACAATATATGTAAAAGATGTATTAACATTTTGAATTAAAATGTCTCGCATGACAATTCGTTCACATAGGCGAAACTAACTACAAAACTAATTAGAAAAAATAATTCCAATTATTCATATACATATAGGATTTACATTACATAGATCAACCTCGCATGTATATAAATAATTTAAATAATTTATGTAACTAATTATGTTCTTAAATTCTTTTTACCTGAACTCTTTTTCCTCACATAATGGTACTAAAGATGGAAGCAATATTTCCGATGCCAATTGCTGCCTCCAAAGCTTTTAAAGCCTTCTTCATTTTTCTCTGAAAATCATGATCACAGTAATGCAGCCTATCAATTAAGAAGAAATTCTAGATATACCTTGCATGATTCATCGTATAGTTATCTATCTACCTGTATATATATTACTCGTTCGGGATAATAATTTATTACTTATCTTAGATACTTTCAATGCAAATAGTTGTTTGAATCAAGTTTTACAAAGACCACCGATAAAAACTTCTCCTTAAGATTCAACCATGTTAGAGAGAGAAAAATTAGAACCTAGAGAAAGGCAAGGGTGTGGCGGTTGGCAGCAACTCTGTTGTGGTTTAGAGTCTCGGGCTCTCGGCTCTAAGGTAAGGGGGAGAAGGCTTGGTTATTAAGACCGAAGCCTCAAGGTGAATGTTACTACTGTCTTTATATTCTGAAGCAAGTACACCGAGTGTGTCTTCAAAATATATTCATCCAATGCGGGCCTGTGGCGGATACCTTCATTCCATTGAAGACGAGACATAAGAGCAACACGAGATTCGGCTTCATTAGATCTTGGGATCAAAACAATGCTATGAAATTCATTCGTAACTACGATGGAGCGTGGTGCTTGGATCACAAATTGTTAGTCAGAAGAGCATGGCATGGTCCGAAGATAAGCCATGGTCACAGAAAGGTGAGTATCAATGATCCTGGAAACCAGCATCCCAGGGATGCTGGTAGGCCAAACAAGGTAGTCCCACTGAATCTCCAGCCTAGAGCTAAAGACCTTCGGGAGGAAACGAAGGAGGTGATTGAGGCTGAGGTTGATGAGGAATGGGTCAAGTGTTGTGCGGTTGGGATATCAAGGACCTTAATATCATCGCTAGGATTCAAGAGGCTATGATGTCAGATTGGTGTCTTTGATATCATCATCAAACCTTTGAGAGGAGCTATGGTCCTCCTCCAGTTCGCTGATCCGGAGGCAAGAATTTATATTCTTTCGGAGGCTAGGGATTGGTTGGCAAACTGGTTCGAGGTTGTGTATGAGTGGAGTTACAAGGAGTACAATCTTAATAGAAGAGTGTGGATCTACATAGAAGGGGTCTCTCTTCATGCTTAGAATGGAAACACATTTGCCAAAATTGGGGGGAAATGAGGTAAAGTGATTGGAGTGGATAGGAGAACTAGCGGGAGACAAGACGTTGAATTTGGAAGGGTGCTTGTGTCAATTGAAGTAGAGTGCCCCCATTAATCAGTTCATTAAGCTTAAAGTTGAGAATTTCATATATCCGATTAGATGTAGCGAACAAGGGTTTCAAAATCTGTTCTCATGGGGGGACCATGTAGTGGTGAAGGGGTTGTTTGCACAAAGGCTAAGAATGCAGGGCCCATATCGTTTATTCATTCAGGCGAGACCTCTGCATCCAAGGAAGTTGATGAAGTTGAGCAAGTTCTGAGCAACGAGGGGCAAACCATGGAAGATCTCGATAATGGAGGCATGGAAAGGAGGGAGATGGTGGATTTGGCACTGATATGCCAAGTAGAGGAATCAATTTTTGTAGATGAAACCAAGAATTCAAATAGTATCATGAATGGGGAAAGTCTGCACAAGGAAATTTGCAATGGGCCAGATGAAGGTTCAAAAGGGGTGCTACCATTTAAGGAAGGTCAAACTAGGGAAACAGTGCAACATGTCCTAGGTGCCAGCAAGGGTGAAGCACATATATATATACAAGCTATTCCATAGAGCTTGAGGCAGCTAGTGTCAGGGGCTCCTCCGAGGAAATTGGGTTAGAGGAAGATTTGCCTAAAGATGGGCCAACAAATAGAGTCAGAGAGAAAGGAAGAGAAGCTCAACCCCCTCCAAAAAGAGGCAGCAAAAAGAAGAAGAAAATGTTGTTCAAATTAGGATTACTATGTCTGAAAAATTGCGAAAAGAAGGGGAAGTGGAAGAACTGCAAGAAAGGGAAGAAAGAGCAAACGGCTCAGCCGTCCATAACACAATCATCCCTCTCTACTCAGGACTTTCTAAACCGAAATAAGGTGATAAAGAGGGAAGCAGAGCTGGTGCTAGAGACTGGTAAGTTGTTAGGATTGAATTTTGATGGTGATGAGGAGCAACTTATATCAATTGTGATGGGCTTGGAGATGGATGAGGAGAGTTTGAGGATGGGGCGGAGCCCCCAAAAATGAAGTTAGGTTCTGGTGTGGTTGTGGTGGCAGGCATGGAAGCTTCATCGTTGTCCAGGAGCTTCAGGGTTTAGGTTTCCTTTAGCTATCTTGAATGAAGATCTGCAGGGGAAAATAATGGTCTTGTGATCTGTGTGTAGTTTGTAGTGGGTGGGAGCTGAGTCTGTTGGCGTGTTGGGATGCCTATTGAGTGTTCAATAAAATGTAAATAGAAGTGCCACTAATTATCTCTTATACGGCGAACTAGTAATTCGTCCGAATAATTAGTTCAAAAATTTAACAAATATCGAATTGAATTATACTTTGAACTAATAGTTCGGACAGACTAATAGTCCGCCAAAACAAACAAGGCCAAAGTATATTACATAAGAAATTAAAGTTACATTACGTATATCCCTAATCTCCTAATATACATCATCATGCTATACAATACAACTGGATTAGTTACAACTAATCACAAAAATATCATTCCCTCAATTATTCCTAATAATCTTAAAATGCCATATTTTTTTAGTAAATATTTTGTTATTTAGTCAAATTATTATATTTTTTAAATTTTTTTTTTATATCTTCGGGTGCTCAGATCAATTTTTGTGCACCTCGACTAATTCGTGAGGGACCAATCCCACCGTCCACTTGCAGAAGACTTATCTCGTATGAATTTGGCTCTAAAGAGTTGATAGGACCTAAGAAGTTTCGAACTTGAGACCTTGGGGGGACAAACCCTCAAGTCCCAAGGCTTGATTATTAGGTCAACCCCTTTAATTCTTTTCATTGGTATGAGTCGAAAAAATAATAATTTTTCTAACAAAAATGTAAAAATGATCAAGAAAGTAGCCCTAATAAGCTAATAAAGTAGATTTTATATTATTTAATTTTTGTATTCGGTAAATTTTTTTCATCTTTTTATCAAAAAATTCTATTTTTGGAATTTTTTCACAGAGACTACTCGAAAAAGTAAAACAAGTTAGCTTGATTTTTAAAAAAAAAGAATTTAAGGAAAAAAAACTAAAAGTTATCCCAAATGAGAGCTATGTATGCACAAATAATCATCTATACTACTATGGTTGACTTAGATACTCAGATTACAATGTGGTTAATCTCTAACCTCTATTTCTCTCGTATTAATTAAGTGTTAAAATTCCCTGGTTGCATAAGAAAGAGAAAAGAAAGTAAAATGAAGAACTCACTAGCTTAGATGCCGGAACAATTTGAAGGGCTGTAGAAGAACTTGAAGCGGAAATGTGTGCCTGCAACAAATATAATGAGCGTTGGGAGAGCCTTTTTTGTGTTTGATAACTTGAGAGGAAAAGAAACAAACAAACAAATGCCATATTTTCATTCTTAACATGTCAACCAAAATTTAAGCGAGAAGTGGTATTTACTAGCTTAAAAATGTAAGATTTTCTCATTTTTAAAAAGTAAAAATATTAAATTTCTAATTTTTAAATTTTTTATGCCCAATATAGATTTCATTGACACATTTTAAAAATATAAATGTTATTAAAAATTAATATTTACAATAAAATTTATATAATTTTAAAATTATAAAACTAAATTAAGCTCTCTCTCTCTCTCTCTCTCTCTCCTTTATTCTATTTCCATCTTTGTCTTCTCTCTCTTCTTTATTGGCTCCATGTTCTCTTTCTTTGTTCTCTCTCTCTTTAATTTCTATCTTTCTATTATCTTATTTTATGGTGTATTCAGTGTATTTTGAAGTATAGTTAATGAATATATAAAGGAGACTTATCTCTAAATAAGTCCAATAAATAGGACTATTGGCCAAATTACCCTTAAAATAATGGGGACTTAACATACTTTAAGAGATGCATACTAAATATAACTATCTAAGATACATATAAAATAATACTTCACAGTTTTTATAAGTAGCACTGTAATTATGAAAATTGAGAAGGGTATGTGCAACCGTTAGAGGTGGATTCAAAGTTGAAAAAATCAATTATACTTAGAATGTAATTTTTATTGCAAAATGTGGTACTTTTACGATCGCATATTTTAAAATTTATATATTTCTCGGTCTCAATGCATTAAGAAGATATTGTTAGATATGACTCAAGATTTTTATACCTGGAGACCCTTACATGATCCAACACTATTTGATACATTAGGACATAAAGGCATTTAATTATTCAAACAAAAGATTTATGCTCTTTGAGTTCAATCTATTCGATTTTGAAGATAATGAATTAAAAAAAAAAAAAAAACACAAGTGAGTCTTTTTATTAAAGAAAATTGTATTTTAATTGACCAAATAGCAAGTTTTTTTTTATGTAAAGTTTAAATGAGTATTTATTAGTGAGGCATCATATTTTTTATACCTGTTTAGGGTTAAATTCTATTGATTACCTGACTATTCCATATTTGGTCCTAATTTTAGATTTAATCATTGATGTGGATTTTTTACCCATTTTTAATTAGAATTATATATATATACTTTAATAGGCATTATCGTTTTACAGATTGATTATTTTCATATATAATGTGATTAGATATGTATCATTGTCGGCAGCTTTTCAAATTTAAAGATTATATTCTTTTTCTATACTTCAGCTTGCGGATTTAATTTCTCTTTTTTCTTTGAAAATGATAAATCCTTTTCTCACTAAATATAATTTAAAATCTTTTATTTTTGTGAGTGATTAATGACTAAAATGAAACAAATTTAGAAGCTTCATTATGGAAATAAGAAATGAGAAATGAGAAATTCTTCATATATATTTTCAAAAATAAAAAATATTTTTCATATATTATTTTTTTTAAATGAGAAATTTCTCATGTTTTCATTACATGCATTGTTTTATTTTAACTAAATTCAGAGAATTCAAAAAGTAATTGTTCTTTTAATCGATAATGAAGAACCTGACGATGAAAAAAACGACTGAACCAGTTGCTCCGATCACTAGATACCTGTAAAACAAGCCCCCGACAGGTGGTTGGTGAGTCAGAAGGGTCTTCAGAGAAAAAATGTATGAGAGATGAGTCAAATATGTATGCTTTTGCTTTGAGTTAGAGAGTCTATATATAAAGAGGAAGAGTTAACTTCCATACCTTGATCATATCCCCCTTAGAGGGTATTTAGTTAGGTTTGATACATTTGTCAGTTTTTTACCACTACATAAACTAATATTTAAACATAAGAAAAATGATAATATAGTAAAATGCTCCCATTTTGTTTTATTCTCTATTGTGATTAATTTGTCTCATTTTTTAATATTTACTAGCTTAGAAATGTAAGATTTTCTCATTTTTAAAAAGTAAAAATATTAAATTTCTAATTATTAAATTTTTTATGTCCAATATAGATCTCATTTTATAGATTTCATTGACACATTTTAAAAATATAAATGTTATTAAAAATTAATATTTACAATAAAATTTATATAATTTT
>JAOTRH010471976.1:0-26762 GCA_034768845.1 Heliamphora exappendiculata | reverse complement strand
TCTATATATATATATATATATATATATATATATATATATATATAATGAAATGGGGATCAAATTTGAATTTTACATGTTGTGAACTTCTGAAGAAACACCACCTGTTTCTACACTTCTCCTGGACCCCTTTTGGAATGTTAGACATTTAGGTACTGATTTTACCTTTATTATTATTTTTTAAATAAAATTTTGACAGATGTAGATCCTATGAGAGAGCTAAAAAGAAGTTGACTGTACTGGAGGCACCTAATATTCTTACTATCGCATTAAAGCGGTTTCAGGTAACCTGTAACACCGTATACATCAAGGATGATGCTTTACTCTTCATGATGTTTTCAAATCGATTACTTACTTTGTATGGATTTTATAGTCAGGTAAATTTGGAAAGCTCAATAAGTCGATTCAGTTCCCTGAGATTCTGGACCTGGCCCCATATATGAGCCGGACGAGTGACAATTCACCTGTATACAGGCTTTATGGAGTGGTGGTTCACTTGGATGTCATGAATGCAGCGTTTTCTGGTCACTATGTATGCTACGTTAAGACTGGCCAGAAAAAATGGTTTGAGATTGACGATAGTAAGGTATGTTCTTATTTATCACCAATAGTATATCTTGCATGTTTTCTGAGTGATTTCATTTTTTTTTCCATGAAATTTATATATTTGCAATTTTGGGCATGTTTTATTCAATTTTCCTGGCTTTTGGTTCTTTTTCTATATTATGAAGGGATCGTTTTGGTTTCTGGAGTCCCCATGTGGACAAAAAAATGTTTTCCACTTTTCCTTCTTGTTGACTGTGTTTGGATTATGGATTTGTGAAGGTATCTATTGAGAGAGAAAAATGACATAAACCAAATAAATAAATTTAACTTCTTCACTTCACTATTTCCTTTTTCTTTTCACTTTTTCCATTCCCTCCATGCACTACTCCACAAGTCCATGATCCAAACACAACCGTAAGAGAGGATTGTTTCGGAACTCTTCAGTTGTCATTTGGGTAGGGTGCCTGTGATGATACTGAAAGTGACTCTAAGCTATTGGCTATGTCTTTCCATTTGCTAAGTTTTAGAAGGGATCCGGGAACACTTCCAAAGAAATGGATTTATTGATTTGTGATTAAGGTGGGTAGTGTAGGTCTGGGTTTGTTTGTTAAACCTGGGAGTCTACAAAGCAAGTGCACTTTTACGAAGGAGGCGTGTCGTGTCTGATACCAATACTCTTTGGACACTTCTAAAAGTATGCTCGACACTTCTATAACATTTCTATAGCTTGTCATATTTGAAAATGTAAATTTATAATATTACACTCATCTGACATTTTGCGGATACTTTGATGATCTTGAACACTTGAAACATGTCGTGAGCTCGTGATGAATCTTTTTATAATAACAATGTCTTGAATTACTAAATATGTTTTGAAACATTTATAAGATGAAATATATGGCATTTTAAGTAATAAGTGTTATGTAGGCTATTTTTCCTTAGTTTTGAATAGATTACTGACACATTTGACAGATAATTAATATATAAAAATATGAATTTCTAACATCCCAAAGGTGTTGTCCTTGCATTTTTTGAGAATCGACATGTTGGCACATCTGTGTCTATACTACTAAACTGGGAGTTATCTCCATACGTGCACCGATGGGGGAAACAGACGTTTAACTCGATTCTGCTCAAAATTTGTTCATATTTGTGTTATTTGCATGGACCTTGAGACGTGTTATGGATGGTCAGGTAAAGGCTGTGGAACTTGAAAATGTCTTAACAAAAAGGGCATACATGCTTCTTTATGCCAGGTAACAGTCTTCATCTTTTCTTATAGTATTCTTCTTTTTGTTCTTTTTTCCCCCCTTAAAAAGAACTTTTTAGGTTGGTTTTTAAGTATCTTATTGGTTGCATGCCTAACTAATTATATTCTTATAGATACTCTCCCCGGGCCCCAAGATTGATACGGAATTCAATAATACCACCGGATCCAAGAAGACCAAAGAATCCTATATTTAAATCAAGGGTCCACCCCACAGGTCCTTGGGATGCTTCTACCGCTGATTCTTTAAATGGTCACAACGGCATCGACGGCTCTCATCCAAATCACACAAATTTCCAGCATATCCGGCCAATTTTGGAAGAGGACTCTTCAAGTGACAATTCCTCCTCCATCTTCTCCGAAGAATGTTCTGGCAGTACCGGGAGCAGCAACAAGGATTCTACCAGTGCTGATGACTACGATCACTTCTTTGTTGAACCGGGAAGAAATTGGAATAGCCTGTGGAAGAACACGTCTGATTCTGACTCATCTTCATCGTGTTCATCTTCCTCACCCTCCCCCTTGCACTCCAGGCATTCGCCCATCGCCGAATCTGACCGGCTTTCCTCAGGATGTGCGGAGGCCAGTGGCTTTCAAACTCGAAATGCAGAGTCAGATGCTGACAGTAATGGTTTTTGGGGGAGACAACCTAACAGGAACCCCATTTTGTATTCTGATACAGCTAAACAGTGTAGTAAGTTAGTAAGTAGCAGTAGTTGTAGCGAGACTGACTCGAGCAGATTAGGACAGGCTAACCTGAAAGCTGATGCACCTTTTAGAAGATCAACGGGCAAAAGAACGGATTAACTGTTTGATTATGAGGTTTTGAGGATAGGGAAGAGGAAGTAATAAGTGTTGGGCAGGGGATAGAGAGAGGAGGGAGGCTGCATGTATTGTACACTTGCTTGTGGGCTTTTTGTCTAAAAAGAAATCAGCCACCATTTTGTCACTCTCTTCCCCTTTATATATAGTTTATATAAAACAATCCCTTTTTCTAGGGTGTACAGTGGGATTGGACCTGCCAATAAATTGAGTCCCAGAGTGAACTTCGTTGCCAAATATCAAGATTAATCAGATAATTGTTATTTTGATCCATGGGTCAGAGTTGGAATTGCTATTATTCTGCTTGGTTTTCTTTTTTGCATGTAATGGTGCTTTATGAAACCCCTTTTGGATGGAATTTGCAACTTTAACTAATGATGAGAGGCACAAATACTTGGCAGAGCCGAGTAATGAAAAAAGTTGTACTGGAGATTGCTAATAGGAAGTGATTATGGTGGTGTTTGGGATTGTTAAAACTAGTAGCTTATAGATTGTAGGTTGTAGTTTGTAACAGAAGTTGTAAGTGCTTTTAGTGTTTTTAGTGTATTTTGAAAGTCTTAGGGTTTTTAGTTCACCGTTGTTGCCACCTTCTTTTCTCTTTAGTTCGCCCATCCTTCTCCTCTCTTCTAGGGTTTTGGTGGATACCCATGGCCGAATGGATGGGTTTTATTCGGATGTTGCTCACTAAACAAAAGAAGATTCAACCATGAATGGCTGAATTATAGAGTTTGAACCAATGGCTAATGTTGGGTTGTTTATCTGCAAACAAATGGAGAAGAGATATGGTCATGAATGACCAAGCTCTAGTGATATTGCTAGTCGCTGCTACTTGCTTTGCGAATCGTAACCACTGACTGCCTTCATCGCAAATCATTCTGGTTGCTCTCTGCAAATCCCCAAGCTCTAGTGATATTGCTAGTCGCCGCTACTTGCTTTGCGAATCGTAACCACTGCATTCAGTTGCTCTCTGCAAAACCCTAATTGCGGTGACAGTAGCAATGGTGTTTTATTTAATTATTGTTTAATAAGTTCCAGTTAAAGAATTTATAATCGCAAGAAGTGCCTTGAGGAGACATTTCCCTTATGTAGCACTTGTTTTCTTTTCTCCTATCACTAATAATTAGCTCAATCTCTTCACTTAGAATTTTTCTTTTATACTTATTTTTAAAACCCAATATTTTGCTCTCTTTATTTCGATCTCAAATTTTCTTTTTATTTCACACCAATCAAATATTTTTAATATATTTGCATGCACATTGTTCGAAAAATGTAGTTATGTAGTACAATTTTTTAGTTTACATATTTTTTTGTTGCTTTTATTTGAAATTTAGAGTAAATCTAATAAAAATCATTAATAATGTTAAAAGTTTGCGGTGAGAGTATTGAAAATTTTTATTACAGTTATCTCTAATAATTTTAAAATTATTTATTATTTAAAATTAATTTTATAATTAAATTATGTTTAAAAAGTTTCTTAAGCATGGCTAATTACTAGTCCCTTACCTGACCAAGTCCTCGTTTGGATTTAGATTTGTACGAGCTTTTAGTTTTTAGTTTTTTTATTTATTTAAATTTGTGGTCTCATTTGGATGATCTTTTTTAATCGGTTTCTACCCCGTCCCGACTTTTTTTTTAATTTGGGTTAAAAAAAAATTTTTGGGTCACTTTTTCATAGGCTTTTATCATGTCCTTTCACTTTTCTAATAAAACCAATATTAGAAGATAGTTAGAAAGTCAAAACTATAAAAAAAAAAAAATTAAATAGAAAATTTATCCAAACAAGGCAAATATGTGCTACCTGTTACAATTTTTTTTTTTTTAAAACTCGTCCAAAGGAGGTCTTAAATGCTCTTACAGAAATGGAGATTATGACAACACAAACGGGTGGAGTTAAATTTAGAGAGTGGCATATGTGGTGGTCATTTCAATTAATTAATGTAGCAAAACGGCAGTCTAATTATAATTTCCAGATTCCCCTATCATGTCATTAGAAAAATTCAAATAAAACTTCACGTAAATAGAAGTGTTTAGTATTATTAAAATTAATAGTTTATAAATCATAATTTATAGTAAAAATTATAAATATTTAATAAATATATTAATTTATAACTAAAATAAAAAAAAATAATTATAATTTATAACATGCGAATATTTTTTTATGCTTTTTTTTTTTGTAAACAAAAACAAAGGCTGCCTTAAAAACTTGGCCAAATCTCCCCCCAATAAGTTTCTCCAATGAGTTTTCTTCTCTGATAACCGCCTTTAGGCAAGTTTTGTAAGTTTTGCTAATTTTTTTCCTTTTATACCATTTTTAATTTTTGATCATTTTCACTTTTCCAATCATTCCAATGAGTGAAACTAAAATGGTAAAATTCTTGAGCAAAAGATAAAATTGGCTAAAGACAAAAAAATAAGCAATTTAAAATCTAAATTATTGGATAATTTTGATTTTTTTTATCTTTTCAAAATTCTTGTTTTACTTTTAATTAATTTTATTTTACTTTTTCGATTCATCTGAAAGAGTAGCTTTTAAAATTTAATTTAATTTTGTTTAGATAATAATTCTTTTCTTATAAAACTAAAACAAATAAAATAAAATAAAATAATAAATATAATCACACTTTTCGATTAAAATTTTATTTTGAATAACAAAATATTCTCTATCTCTCTCTCTCTCTCTTTTTTTTTTGGGGTCCATATAGTAAAGAAGATAGTCAAACTTGTTGGATAAGAATGGGAAGTATCAAAAACCGACAACCAAAAATAGAAAATATAGCCACGTGAGTAGCACCTCCAACTACGCCCCCAAATAAGACTAATTTATTCAGTGTTTTTAGAGTATGATAATTTATTTTTATTGAATTATTGTAAGAGAAAAAATAGATATAATATAAATTAAAATTATTTATTTATTAAGAATACTACGTAATATTATTTACATAATACTTTAAAAATATTTAATAATTCTTTTCATTTCAAACTAAACGTACCATTATATTCATTGACTCATGCCAACTAGGCAATTTTTTTTTATCTCAAAAATTATATATTCTTTTATTTTAATTAAAAATGTATATATATTTTTGTTACGCTTCATCTCGTGCCGCAGAGCCTTGTCTCATTATATACTAATTTTTTCATATTCAATAATAAATGAGAGCTTTGTCTCATAAAACATCATATTTCCATTATGTCCAACGCCATTTCTAATTTACATTAAAATGTTGAATATATCTCAAAATTTTTACACATGAATATTGTCACGTATAGTTCAATACAATATTCAATACATTAATATAGAAAAATATGTAATTTTTTTTTTACCTATTCTCTATAACATCCTATTGCAAATTATTAAAGACGTTTGGCAAAACTTTGTACTACAACTTCTAGTTTTATATTATTAATTTTAGTTATAAGTTATAATATATTTGAAATACTCATAATTTTTATTATAAGTTACTATTATTATTTTTATTTTAATTATATATTACAATCTTTATTAAATACTTATAATTTTTATTATAAATTATAATTTATAAATTAATAATTTCAAAATGCCAATTATAGATTGGAATGGAGAGAAGAGAACAAATCGTAGAAGTAATTTCACCTCAATGGGCCCCATTCCATTTGCCAATTTGCTCTATGGACATTCAAAGGTCATTTAGTGCCGCACGCGTGTACATATACACCTCTTATATTTGAAAAAAATACATGGTTTTGTTTGGGCTAATTTGTATAATTTTTGTTTTATTTATTTATTTTTATTTTATAGTTTATTAATTAAATTATTTATTTTTTGAAAATTTAACTCAATAAGAGAATTAAAAATAATTATTTTTATTATAACGATTATATGTAGTTGATATTGATAGTAAATAGTTTATTAAAAAAGTGTATTGTTATGTTTATAATAGAGTGAGATTTTTATTTTTATTTTTGTCTTGGTTGAGAGTTTGAATATGGTGGCTTAGGAATGATACTTTTATTTGAATTTATAGTTTTTGGATTTTTACTAAATAAAAAGGTTGGTTTTTTAGATTTTTGATTTGAAAAGCTAAAATCTTTAACCATTATTTGGATCAAGGATGTGGAGGGGAAGTGAATGGTTTAAAATAGAAAAATTAGATTATAATATTATTTGAATTATTTTTAAGAAGGCGATAAGAATTAGATAGAAGGTTAGTGAGGGAAGAAATGGGCCCACTTTAAGATGTTTTCTTTTGCTCCAAATTTGGAAGAAACAGTCGAGTTTTAAGGAAAATTAGTGAGGGTATGGAAGTAACATTCTTCCTTTTTTTTTTTTTTTTTCTTTTTTTTTTTTGAATAACCAAAAAGAGGAGCAATAGGGCACTCTTTGCCTTTTCTTTCTTTTCCTTTTCTATATAATTAATACTTTTTTAGTCATTCTTCCTCCTCCAATTCAAACAAAAATAAATTGGGCTGATTTATTATTTCGGATATAATTGAATTGAATACGAGGAATTAGTAATACCGAGAGTTTTACATGTTTTTTTTTGTATACCAATAGACTATGAATGAAATTATGTATATAGTAAAAAATTTGATTCGTATTTAATTAAAGTAGGAAAATTTTTTATCTAAGAGTTATAAATTTATTTCTGATCGTTAGATAAAGAGAAAATATAATTTGAAACCTAATACTAGTAATACTAAAATGGTCTAGTACTAATAGTCCGAGTACCACAATACAAACGTGAAACTCACGTATCAAATGGACAATATTTTTTTGGTGGACACTCTTGTCCCCTAATCTAATCTAACCCCCACTAGTGTCTCATAATAAACAAGGTCTTAATGATTAGGCCAAATGAATCATTCTTTGTTTATGACTTACTAAAAGCAAATTAATATTATCTCACATTAGATATTTGTCATTAAATTACAAAACACTATATATACACTACCGTATAGTATTTCAAAATTAATGAATGGATTATCCACCATTGAGATATAGTTACAAAAGAATTTGAATTTTGAATCTAGCCACCAGTTGAGTGATTTTATCCAAGTAGCAATTCACAACTAGTTTAAATTTTTTTAAATTTTTAGTTAAAAAATTAAATTGAGTTTAAAGTAGATTATTTAGTAACTTAGTCTTTAAGTTAATTTTTTTAAAGTTAACTATTTTGGTAAAAAAATAATTTTTTTGCTTTTTGTTTAAAGTGAACAATTTTATCATTTTATATGTTTAATATTAACAATTATATATAGTTGGTAGTGATAGTAAATAAGTTATGAATAAGAGATATTATTGTATTTTAAAATTGGTGCGAGTTTAAATAGAATATTATGAAAATTTGTATTTTAATTTAATTTTTTAATTTTTTAATTTTTTAATTTTTTATTTTTTTACCGGGCAATTTTGACTTTTGAGCATTTTTAGCCAAAAAATTAAAAAATTAAAATTGCCAATTAGGCCTTTATAAGAGAGAGAGAGAGAGAGAGTAAGAATGATAATTTTTTTCGTTCAGTTTTACCCCTACATAATCCAGCCTCAATTTTACAAATTTTTTTAGTTCTCCATAATAACCAGTCAAAGAATAATATTTGCTTCTTTCGACCCAATTATAAACTCCATTTTTGGAACCAAATCACATAAAGAAAAGAAAAAAAAAAAAAGGGGGGAAAAGGAGAGGTGGGGTCCAGTGTTGGGGGGTAAATAAATAGTTCCATTCTCTTCATCTGCGCAATTTCCTGCTTCGCCGCCATGTCGCGGTGGGGGAGAATGTTTTGAAAATCGCAACGTATTGGGCTATAAATTTTGTTTATTTTATGGGAGAGAAATATATTTGAATTTGTACATTTTTTGGTTTTTTTTGATTAAAAATGTCATAAGTTAAGATTGTTTGTTTTGCAAAAACTCAAAAAGTAAAAATACTAAAAAACTTAAAATTCAAATCAAAATATAAATTTTCAAAATATATAATTCAAATTCTTATTATTTTTAAAATATAATAATACCCTTTATTTATAATTTATTTACTATCACTATCAATTACATATAATTGTTAATATTAAATATATAGAAGAGTAAAATTATCCATTTTGAACTAAAAAAAAAAAAAAAAACCTAACTCTTTACCCAAACAACCAATTTCAAAAAAATTAATTTAAAAATTAAATTACTAAACATCTTATTTTAAATTTAATTTATTAATTATTTGGACTCATTAATCCTTACACTTAGGGATAAATTTTACCTTATCCCTAATCTTACACTTAAAGATAAATTTTACGTGATCGTATAATTTTCAGAGAGATTATAATACCAAGTAAATACATAGGGTACACATAATCTTGTACTTTCTTAAAAATGTATAAAAAGTAAATTTTTACATGCTCACGTAGCTTTTAAAGAATTTGTGGCATGACATAAGTGCAAAAAAAGTAATAATTATCTAAGTAGTTCTCAATAAATTTATGACGAGAACTCTAAATATATGATCACGTAAATTGTAAGGAGTACTTTGTAATACTACGTAAATAGAGAGAGTTTATATTATTGTGTAACTTCTAAAAATATTATTATAAATGAGATCTATATAATTGTGTAGCTTTTAAGAAATTCGTGTATGACATACATATAAAGTTCACGTAATTACGTAGCTCTTATGGGTTGGATTCGAATGTGTGTACCCATTTAATAAGGTGTGGCCCCTTTTTCCCATGTTATTCGTTCTTTTTGTTTTTCTTTCTCTTTTTCTATATTTTTTATCTAGTGTTTTTGTTTTCTTTTTTTATATTTTTCTTTGTCTTAGTTTTTGTTCTTGATAGTTTTTCTATTTTTCTCCGTGCTTCGTTTTTTTTCCTTATTTGGTGATTAAGAGACCACCGTTTACCAGCGTCGACAAAGCCATTTTGATCCGACAAACATCTATTTTTTGGCAACAAATCTCGATGCCTTTAATGTGAAAGAAAAAAAGTTTCTTTATCACCATCATTTCAAATATGATTTTAAATATGTTTTTTGATCATAATTTGACGCTATTTGTTGTGTTTTATCACATTAAACGATCTTTTTTTATATTTTTTTTGGGGGGGTTTATTTGGTCAAGTGGGTGAACAAGGGCCACCAAGAATTTGTTCCATCCGAAAAGCATCTTGACACCTTGATTTGAAGATGATGTTTGGTTTCACCCAAAATGGATCCAGCTGTGAGATCAGACTGAACAGTTTTTTTTTTTTTTTTTTTTCTCACTGCTTTCCTATTTTTGAACCCACATGTTTTGCGTTTTCTATCTTACTTGGTGGGGACTCTATGGGGGAACGAAGAGCTGGCTTGAGCTGCCCAAACAGGAATGAAATTCTTGTTTTCTAGGTCCTTTTCTTTTGCCTTGGTTTGGTTTTATCATTTATTTATAACTTCTTTAATTAGAAATTAAGGTGAAGTCCTCGTTTGGCAATTTAATTTTAAGATTAATTTTTCGTTTAAAGTTATTTAAAGTCAAATAAATAAAAAATTCATTTGGTAAATCGTAGAAGTGACTTTAAATCAAAAGATAATAAGTCAAAAAATTTAATTTAAAAAAAAAATAGTTTTAAGGCAAAAAGAGATTTCGGTAAAAAATTGTTATAATTTTTGTTATAGACTTTGAATGCTTATACTACAAGATTTGCCTGACGAATTGATAAATAGATTGATATGGATTGATACAGATTGATTACCGATTGATGGGTGACTAGACTAATCGATTAGTCTGCACAATTACTACAAGCATCAAAAGACAGCTTTATAGACAAATCGATATGGATCGATCACCGATCGAACAGTAACCAGACTGATTGATCAATCTGTTTCGTGAGATTGCTTTAAATTGTTGCTAGGGTTTGTGCAGTCGTGGTCTTTTGGTGCATTCTCTCCCTCCATATGTTGTGGGCTTTCAAGAAAAAACTTATCTAGAATTTTGTTCACATCCCACTTGATTACAAGTTAAATTCAAGGGCATTTAAGAAAATCATCAAGCATTACACTTTTATCAATTAACCATTTTGTGATGGATTTTGAGTGGATTCTCAAGGCAAAAGTTCAAGATAGATTCCGTCAACAATTAAGCACGGTTTAGTATAAGTGGATTTGACAAGAGTAGGCATACTTTCGTATGTTGTAGAGTCAATGGTAGTTTTGTAAGATCTCTTGTAATCAAAACTTATTCATAGCGCTTAATTTACCTGGATCTGAATTAGTCCTGTAACACCCCGACCCTTCATATGGTAACGACATTGTCCGTTTTGGATAAAATTTTTCACAATTTTGTTCTTTTCAGATGGTCACCTATCATTGCATTGCTCTTGTCTAAATACGCTTAACTGTGGAGTTCTGTTAGGGTCTCTACCATTTGAAAAAATGCTTCATTGAATGTAAAGGTCCAAGATTTTTTCTTTATAGCCCAAGAACTCTTTCTCCCTTCCTGATGTGGGATACTAGGATATCACAATTCACCCCCCTTAGGGCTTGCACGTCCTTGTACAGTAGCCTGCCAGCTCCGGTAGCCTGCCAGTCCTTTATTGACCCGCCCACTCAATGGCCCGCGCACGTGTCACACGAGACGGCAGGGGTCCACACTCGGAGGTGAAGAGAGTCAGTTCTGATACCATCTATAACACCCCGACCCTTCACATGGCAACGATATTGTCTGCTTTGAAAAAAATTCCCCACAATTTTTTTCTTTCTAACGGGTCACCCATCCTTGCATTGCTCTCGTGTAAGCACGCTTAAATGTGGAGTTCTGCTAGAGTTTCTATCACATGAGAAAAGGTCTCGTTGAATATAAGGGTCCAAACTTTTTTCTTTATAACCTAGAAACTCTCTCTCCCTTTATGATGTGGGATACCAGGATATCACAATTCACCCCCATGCACGGGGATTGTGATATCTTGGTATCACAATCCTGGGTAATATTCTAGTATCCCACATCGCAAAGGAATAGGGAATTCTTGGGTTATAAAGAAAAAAGTTTAGACCCTTACATTCAACGAGATCTGTTTTCAAATGGTAGAGACCCTAGCAGAACTCCACAGTTAAGCGTGCTTAAGTGGGAGCAATGCAAGGATGGGTGACCCCCTAGAAAGAAAAAAATCGTGAGGACTTTTGCCCAAAATAGGTAATATTGTTGTCACGAGAAGAATTGGAGTATTATAAGGAGGGAGCAATGCAATGATGAGTGACCTCCTAAGAAGAACAAAATCGTGAGAGTTTTATCCAAATAGGATAATATCGTTGCCATGTGAAGGATCGGGGTGTTACAGATAGTATCAGAGCTGACTTTTTCCACCTTCGAGTGTGGTCTTTTTTCGTCTCGCGTGACATGTAGGCGGGCTACTGAGTAGGCGGGTTGATAAGGTCTAGCAGGCTACCAGAGCTAGCAGGCTACTCTACGGGGACGTGAAAGCCCTAAGGGGGTGAATTGTGATATTTTGGTATCCCACATCGAAAAGGGAGAGGGAGTGCATGGGTTAAAAAGAAAAAATCTTAGATCCTTACAAAGTAACGGGGCATTTTTTCAAGTGGTAGAGACCCTAGCAGAACTCTGTAGTTAAGCGTGCTTGGGAGGGAGTGCAAGGATGGATGACCTCTTGAGATGAACAAAATCGCGAAGGTTTTGCCCAAAACGGATAATATCATTACTATGTGAAGAGTCGAAGTGTTACAAGTTCCGTGATTTTTACTTGGGTGACCCACTGGGAAGAACAAAATTGTGAGAGCTTTACCCAAAACGGATAATATCATTGTCATGTGAAGAGTCGGGGTGCTACAAATTCCATGATTTTTACCTAAGTTGGGATTTTTCACTTTAAAAATAGTGTGCCTCTTGCGGTTATATTTGTTTTTTTTGTGGGATTGATTGTTATATATTGATTAGTATAAATAAAATTAATCTTTGAAATAATTATACTTACTTCCCATGAGATTTAAGCTTATTACAGGAACCTACCTCGTAATCTCTAAAATTACACTATTCCCCTTCTGTTTTAATTGTCGGTATCAGATGCCTCCTTCCGTTAACTGCCGTTAGTTGACTGTTAAATAAAAAAATAAAATTTACTAATATTTTATTTTTTATCTCCAAATTACCCCTCTTCTCTCGTCTCTCTATGTTATCTCTCTCCGTCTCTCTGCTATCTCTCTCTTTCCCCGTCTCTCTCTATTCTCTCTCTCTCTCTCATATCTCTTTGTGTGTGTATCTCTCTCGGTCTCTCTCTCTCTCTCTCTCTCTCTCTTATTTTTTTGCCTAGTTTTCGAGACCGGAATCTAGCTGGGATTACCTGACGTTGAAAGCGAACGTCGATCTGTTGAATCTCATTCAGGTCGGCCTCATTCTCTCAGACGCCGATGGAAATCTGCCCGATCTCGGCACCGACAAGCGTTACATTTGGGAATTCAACTTCAGAGACTTCGACGTGGCGCGTGATTTCTACGCTTCCGAATCGATCGAGTTATTGAGGCAACAATGGATAAATTTCAAGAAGAACCGAGAGTTTGGGATCGACTTGATGAGATTTGCGGAGTTAGAGAGTTTGGAACCATTGTGGTGCTTGGATCGGTGCTGTATATATATATATATATATATAGAGAGAGAGAGAGAGAGAGAGAGAGAGTGCAAGAAGGGAGGAGAGAGTCCGGCGGCAAGTGGCAGCAATAGGGTCGCTGGTGACAACAGCGCTGGAGGTGGCCAGAGATGTGGAAACAGAGGCGTATGGGGGATTTGCGGCGCTTGCACGCTGCTTCTTCTTCCTCTCACTTTTTTTTCTTTTTTTTTTGTTTCCTAACCCTAACAGATGCTAATCCTGAGAACATGAACAATTTGCTTTCATTTGGTTGTGGAGTCCTGTTGTGATTGTTATATAATGATGCCCCTGCTCTTGTTCTTGCGTGTATTCAGGATATAGAGCTGAATAAAGCCCATTAGAGTGCTCTGTTTGAGCCGTATTTGTTCGTATTTGTTCTTTGAATATATATATACATATATAAATCCAATCACGGAGAGAGAGAGAGAGAGAGAGAGAGAGAGAGAGAGATAACAGATAGAGAAACGAGAGAGCAAAGAGAGAAAGGGGCAGCAGAGACCAGCAGAGAGTCTCGACGACGGTGGGTGGTCGGTGGCAGTGGTGAGGGGTTGGAGGCGGCAGTTGGCAGTTGGCAATCGGCAGTGATAGGTGGCTTTCTCTATTTGCTTAATTTCCTTCTTAACTGAAGCTTATTGGTAGGAGCCCTTCAATTGTTAATTATAGGGGTAAAATGGTAAAAAGAAAATTTATTAACGGCGTTTGCTCAATAAACCTAAGAGGGGAGGATAGTGTAATTTCAGAGATTACGGAAGAGGTCCCTGTAATAAACTTAAACCTCAGGAGAGGTAAGTGTAATTATTCCTTAATTTTTTTAAAAAATTTAAAATGAATGTAATTGCTGAAGAATTTCAAGATTTCACACAATTAAGCATCTCCAACATACTATTCAAAAGAGATACATTAGCTATTTTGCATAATATAATTTTTTTATTGGTTTTTAAAGCTCTAAGAGACAATGTAATTGGCTCAACTTTAAATATTGTAATATTGACTAATTACATTTTGAGTAGAAAGCATGGTCTCTAAATTATATTTTCATCTTTGGATTGGTTTGATTTGTAAAGAGAAAAGATGAAGTCCAAAACTAATTGCTAAAATAGAAAGTGATGTACTTTTGAGTTAGTATATTTTATCCTACAAAATTATTAAGGGGATAATTAAAGGTTTTTAGAATTATTAAAGTAGTAGGTTTTAGTATGTACCTTGTATCTTGTAATAAAAATTGTGAGTTTTAATAAATGTATTAGATTGTATTTGAAATAAAAAAAAATAATTACAATTTTTAACAGAAATTATAAGTATTTTAAAAAAATTATAACTTATTACTAAAATTAGTAACAGAAATTAAAAACTGGCAACAAAACTTTGCCAAACACCCAAATAAAACCCAATCACTTCTGGTTTGAATGAAACTTGTGATGTTTACACACACAGTGGAAATGTTACACTTGTACTTCTTTTATCATAATCAAAGCCTTACAATTGATGTTTGGAGGGGCCCTTCCAGAGAGATCACCAGTAGTTTTCACTTCTTTCTTTTTTCTTATTTAAAGTTTTTTAGTATTTTATGAATAATTTGACCCATTAAAATGAATTAAAATTAATAAATGTTGAACCCTCTCCCACTGACCTCTTCAATGTACATTTAGGTTTTGTTTGACAATTTGGTCATATGTGAATCTTTTAACTAAAAATTGCTTTAATCTAAATAAATAAAAAAATTATTTAGTGAATTATATGAGTAACTTTAAACCAAAAGATAATAGGCGAAAAACTTTGGCTCAAAATAACTTTATGCTAAAAGACAAAAAATTTGTGTTAAAATTGTCATAATTTTTAAAAAAATTATTTTTAAATAATTTTATATTTAATATAAATCTTATTTGATAGATTTTGACAAGTAAATTAAAAAAATATAATTTTTACAAAAAATAAATATGTATAATAAAAGATAATATTTCTAAAAATAATTATAATTATAATAAAAATTGTGCGCGCTTAAAAATAGTATTAATTTGTAACTAAAATTAATTATTTATAAAAAAATAACTATAGCAAATATAAGAAATTATAACCTATTACAAAAACTATTAATAATAAAAAGCTATAAACTACATTCTTTAACAATGCCAAACATTATTTATGTGACATTGCTTATGTGGTATTCTTGATAAATAAACATATGGAGTGTGGGATTCTTGCTGCTCTCAAAACACAACAGAACCCTACTAATATGTGTAAAAATTTAGGTCAATCAAATATCGTTATTCATAAGATTGGTGCACATTTAACTTACATTTTATTTTTAACATTCTATAAATTGGTTATTTTATTTGAAAACAAACATGTTTCAATCATACGAATAACGATGCTCGATTAATCTATTTTTTATACAAATTAACTATTTATCAAATATAAAATAATGAATGACTTCAATCAAATTATAAAATTTAAATAAAAATTCAAAATACCATCACAATACTCATATGGTGACTTCGGTCACAACAGAATCCCTATACCGAATATGTGTAATGCACATTAAGTACGTTAACACATGTCTCTTATTTTTTTAATAAATATTTGTCAACATTATTTTATAGAGAGTTTTTTTTATACGATTGGATAAGAACACCACGTATATAATGTCACGTGACGCTACGAGACTACCATTTGTTTTTTTAGAATTTTTTTTCAACTTTTTTTTTGATATTTTTTAGTTTAAATTTTTATTTTTATTTTGGTTTTACACACCACGATTAAGATTTAAAAAAATGTTCATATAGGCCAAAATTAAAAAATAAGTTTATTTAAAGATGGATGAAATAAAATCATATAACCACTAAGGACCGATTGTTAACTAAGTTAAAAGTTATTTTTTTTGTTGATGTTTTTAGTTAAAAAATTAAATTGAATTTGGAGTAAATTATTTGATAACTTAGCTTTTATACTAATTTTTTTGAAATTAATTGTTTGAATAAAAAAATAATTCTTTTTACTTTTTGTTCAAAGTTTATATTTTTTTTCTTTTTATATATTTAATATTAGCAATTATATATAGTTGGTAGTGGTAGTAAATAAATTATGAATAAATAGTATTATTGTATTTTAAAAGTGATGAGAGTTTGATTTGAATATTATGAGATTTTGTGTTTTGATTTAAATTTTTGATCTTGTAGCTTTTTAACTTTTTTACCAAATAGACAAAAATAATTTTTTTTACATATTTAACCAAAAAGCCCAAAAAATCAAGTTGCCAACCCGGGCAACTTTTTATTTTTTGATGTTTTTTTAATTTTTTTATAATTATATGATTTTAAAAGGTGTGCTCATTTAATTTCACGTTAAATAGTTTTCTATAAATGAAAAAAAAGGTTTCATAAAAAATCTAGACCGAATGCACAAAAGCTACTTGAGAATCGTTCCTAATACATTTTTTTAAAGTTTTTAGGGTTGGATTGTCAATGAGCTTAAAAATTAATTTTTATTTTTTTATATTTTTAATTAAAAAATTAAATTAGATTCAAAATATATTATTTGGTAATTTATTTTTAAGCTAATTTTTTTAAAGTTAGTTATTTGAATTAAAAAAATTAGTATATTTTTTATTTAAATTAACAATTTTACCATTCTATATATTTGATATTAATAATTATATATAGTTGGTAATAATAGTTACTGTATTATGAACAAAAAGTACTATTATATTTTAAAAGTAGTAGAAATTTGAATAGAATATTTTAAAAATTTGTGTTTTAATTTGATATTTTAATTTTTTAATTTTTTTTTACTTTTTTGCCAAAAAAACAACCTGAACCTTTTAGTATTTTTAGCCAAAATGCTAAAAAATCAAAATTGTCAAGACCTAAAATAATCTTTTTTCAAGGCTGGATTGACAACTCAAATTTTTTAACTAAAAATACAAAAAACGTTACATAGTTTATTTTTAAGAAATAAAAAAAATCAAATCAAAACAATATTAATTTTTAAACTACTCCATTCAAACTCCAATTATATTTTAAAAAATAATAATATTTAAAAACTTTTTTACTACCACTTCACCAAACAATATCTAACTCATATAATCAATTATATTTAGAAGGCAACACTAACACATTCGAACAAAAAGCAAAGGAATAACTTATTATCCAATCAAACAAATTCAAAAATTGATTTATTAAATAATCTAGGCACTTATTGGTAATTTTAGCTTTTTTTACTTTTTATCTAAAAACGTCAAAAAATAAGGTTACTAGTTTGAAAAAAATATAAAAAAATAAAAAAATAAAAAAATCAAATCAAAGCACAAACTCTCATAATATTCTATTCAAACTTTTATCACTTTTAAAATACAATAATATCTGTATTCATAACTTATTTACTACCATTAACAATTACATATAATTGTTAATATTAAATATATAGAGGGTAAAATTATTTATTTTGAACAAAAAGTAAAAAAATTAAAATTTTTTTATCTAAACAACTAACTTAAAAAAAATAGCTTAAAAACTAAATTACCAAACAATTTACTTTAAACTAAATTTAATTTTTTGACTTAAAACGCATTGAAACAAAAAAAAAATTTAATTTTTAAACTAATTGCCAATTTTTAATTTTTTGACTTAAAAACTAATTGCTATTTTACGCACAAATTAACAAAAACACCAAAAATAATTATTTTTTAAATTAGTTGCTAATTCTCACCCCCTCTTCTTTTTTTTTTTCTTTTCCTTTCCCTCAAAAAAAAAGAGAAAGGCCCACAGAAAATAGACAAAACGAAGTACAGGATATGGTGACGGAAAACAAATTAGTAATATTACAAACTCAAAAATCTTATTTATAAATTTGCTAACAAATTTAAAATAAATAATTTAAATTCATTTGAAATATAGCCCATGCCACAAATATTTTGATTTGTACCATTTATTTTGTTGGGAAAAAGACTGAATTTTGAATAAAATTAGAATATAATTTTTAGCTAATTTTGAAGCTAATTATCTTTGTGTTAGATTAATTTTTTTAAATGATTTCAAATTCTAATTTGTTTATCTCCATGAGTAGAGTAATCATGAAATTTTGTGGCATTCAAAACCATTAATAGGTGAATGAGAAATTAACTCAAAAAGTGTGCTATTAAATTTGGCAAAATAATGGTAATTAAGTTCTATCTCCTATTACTTGGGAAAGAAAATGGTGAGTGTCCAAGTGGGTATAAAAGGTTTTTCAATCCCACATTAATTGAGAAAAATTTGGGTGAGTGGGTTATATAAGCCAAGTTGAACCTAAGGGGTGCGCCCCTTGGGGGTACCCAGTTTTGTAGACGGGAGGGGAGGCGACCTACCCAACGGTGGGTTCGATCCAAACCCCACACGCGTGCAGCGCTGCCGCCTGCCTGCTCGTCCGACTGACCGGGTCCGGGAGTCTAGGGTCGTGGACTTGACCCTTATCTTTTTGCGAAAATTTTATTTAATTAAAATTTAAATTAGTTAATGTTATCGTTATTAGCCGGACCGAACCGTTGGAGGGTTCGGGACTGTTGGAGAATACCGAATCGGTTCGCGCATGTTAAGCGGTCCAACCGCCAGGCCGAACCGGTGTGGCACCTATTCAAATTAAGGCGAACGGTCACCATTAATGCCTATAAATAGGCTGTTCCAGTCTCATTTCCAGGATCGAAAAATCCATCTCCTCCATTGCTAACATTCTGCTTCCAGTAATACTCTGCATCTTCCATTTGCCTAAGAAAGTTCTGCAAGCAACGTTCGCTGTGTGTGCAGGTTGTCGTGCTTCTCCTGCACATGGAAATTATTTTATCCTGGAGACAGACGCCTATTCCACCACAAGCACTGAGGCGTGGGCACTATTTGTCTTAAGGAGACAACGCCAAACGTTGGATCCGATTGCATCGTTTTGTTTGTAAGCTTTACATTTTTATTTTATTTACAGTTATGTTCTGCTTTTCCTTTCGGCTTCCCTGTTTATGTTCTGCTCGGTACTGTTTTAATATATTAGTACTCGTTTTCTTTTTATTCAGTTTACTTACAGTTTTTATTCCGTTTCGTTTGTTTAATATAGTATTGTTTTTATTTTGTTCCGTTTGTTTAATATAGTGTTGTTTTTATTTCTAGTTTCTACATACACAAAAAACCTATTTTACAAAATCATATACTGTTTTCTGGTTATATAACAGTGCTCATTTTTTAAATATTTCTGCTTAGTTTTACTGAAATATATTTTCATTTAAGGGTTGCTGTAATTTGATTAAAAACAGTTTCAATTTTCTGATTTGATAAACCGACATATTGTTGTTATTTTTTAGTATATCATAACTAACAATCTTAAGACAACATACCGTTTATTATTATTATTTTCATACTTAGTTTCTGCAATTGCATACTGTCGATATTGAATTCTAGTAGTTGTACTGTTTATCTTGAGATACAGTATTTTAATTTACTATTTTAAAATTTCAAAAAATTGATTTTATTTAATACTGTTATTGTAGTTTTAAATTACTGTGTATAAATTTTACAAACTTATTGTTCGATTCTGTTTCGGTGTTAATTCGGCTTTTACAGTTATGGCAATCGAAACCAACAACAAAATGGACCCTACCCCTACTGCTTTTACCCCTGTGGTGGTCCCTGTTCCGGCCCTGATTCCTGCTACGGTTCCTATGAGCCACAGGGAGAAATTGAAAAAATTTAATGGGACAAATTTTAAGAAGTGGCAGCAAAAGATGCTGTTTTACTTGATGACGCGGAATCTGGTGCGGTTTCTTCAAGAGGATGCTCTTTTGTTGTTTGAGAACGAGGGTGATAGGTAGGTTGTGGCTGCAGTCGACGTATGGCGACATGCTAACTTTTTGTGCCGTAACTTCATCCTGAACAGCCTGGACAACACGTTGTATAACGTGTACAATCCGCTGAATATGACAAAGAAATTGTGGGATTCACTTGATAAGAAGTACAAGACGAAAGATGCCGGGATGATAAAATTTATCGTCGATAGATTCCTCGAGTTTTTTATAGTGGATTCAAAGACCGTCATCATCCAGGTCTAAGAGTTTCAACTGGTTTTGCATGAAATTCATACTGAGGGCATGACATTGAGTGAGTCCTTTCAAGTGGCTGCTACTATTGAAAAGTTACCACCGCCTTAGAGGAATTTTAAGAACTATCTGAAACACAAGCGCAAGGAAATGAGCTCGAAGACCTGATAGTGAGGCCCATGATTGATGAGGATAACCGCATTGCCGAAAGGAAAGGGTCACAGGAATTCCAGTTCAACGCAAGGGCCAATGTGGTGGAACAAGCCCAGAAAGGGAAGAAACAGAAGAATCACAACCAAATGGCCAAGGGTGGTGATTCAAAGAAGTTCAATAGAAGGTGCTTCGTGTGTGACAAGCCGGGCCATCATGCGAAATACTTCTGTTTCCACAAAGACCAGGGAAATGCCTCGAAGAGGCAGAAGCAATCTCAGGTCAACGTTGTTGAAATAGAGAACCTCTCATCGGATATGTCTAAGATAAACCTGACAACTATAGTGTTCGAGGTCAATTTGATTAGATCCAACCCCAGGGAGTGGTGGGTGGATACTGGTGCAACCCGATATGTTTGTGCAGATAAGAAGATGTTCACCACTTATCAATCAGTGACAAGTGAAAAATAACCATTCATGGAAAACTCTTCTACTGCTAAAGTGAAAGGACATGAAGAGATTGTGCTGAAAATGACGTCGGGCAAAGAGCTGACGCTTAACAATGTCTTACATGTGCCTGAAATTTGAAAGAATCTTGCGTCGGGGTCATTGTTAAGTAAACATGGGTTTAAACTGGTCTTTGTATCTGATAAGTTTATACTTAGAAAGGGGGGCTTGTTTGTGGGGAAGTGGTACATGAAAAATGGGCTGTTTAAACTAAATGTACTCATAGTTATTCCAACTATGAATAAAATTGTATCTTCTACTTACTTACTTGAGTCTTCTTATGTGTGGCATGGTAGATTAGGGTATGTCAATTTTGAATCGTTGCGTAGATTAATTAACATGAATTATTTACCTAAATTTAAAATTGACTCAAATCATAAATGTGAAACTTGTGTAGAAGCTAAGTTAGCTAAAGCGCTTTTTCAGTATGTGAAAAGAAGTACAAAGTCTCTTGATTAATTCATCGTGATATATGTGATTTGAAATTTGTTTAAATACGAGGAGGCAAAAAGTATTTTTTTACTTTTATAGATAATTGTACTAGGTATTGTTATGTGTATTTGCTAAGGAATAAAGATAAAGTCTTAGAAAATTTTATTGTGTATAAATCAGAGGTTGAGAACTAATTTGCAGAATGATTAAAGCCTTAAGTAATGATAGGAGAGGTGAATATGAATCACATTTCGGTGAATTCTATTTACAATATGGAATTATCCATCAAACCGTAGTTCTCTATACTCCACAGTAAAACGGAGTTGTTGAACGAAAAAATAAAACTTTAAATGAAATGATGAATACTTTACTCATTAGTTTTGGGTTACTTCAGAACTTGTGAGGGGAAGCGATACTTTTTGCCAATTATATTCTCAACAAAATACCCCACAAGAAAACGAAAAAAATTCCGTATGAATTATGGAATTGTCAAAAATTTTCTTATAAATTCTTAAGAGTGTGGGAGTGTTTAGTTAAGGTAGTGGTTCGAGATCCTAAAAGGATCAAGATTGGACCAAAAACTGTTGATTGTATATTAATAGGATATGCCAATAACAGTAGTACATATCGATTTCTAGTACAGAGAAGTGATAATCCTGAGATTCAAGTGAACACGGTCATTGAATCTAGAAATGCATCATTCTTTGAACATGTATTTCTGTGCAAATCTACATAAGAGATAAGTTCTCTTAAAAGAACTTACGAAATTACAGTAGGCAGTAGCCAAGTGAAAGTGGAAGATGGGGATCAAGGAATGAGAGAGAATGATGGACCTAGACATAGTAAACGAGCTAGAACATTCAAATCATTTGGTCCGAATTTTCTAATATTTTTGTTAGAAAATGAGCCTCAAACTTTTAAGGCTGCAATGTCCTCCTCGAATGGACCTTTATGGAAAGAGGCAATTAATAGTGAAATTGAATCTATATTGTTGTAAAATTTTTGGATATAAATAGATATTCAAAAGAAAAATGAGAGCAGATGGATCAATTGAGAAATACAAGAAGAGGCTTGTAGTTAAGGAATACAGGCAAACTGAATGGGTGGACTATTTTGATACTTACTCGCCTGTGACCAGAATAACATCCATTAGGATGTTAATTTTTTATTGCATCATTACTTGATCTAAAAATACATTAAATGAATGTTAAGACAGCCTTCTTAAATAGAGACTTACATGAAGAAATCTACATCGAACAACTTGAGAATTTTATAGCTCTAGGACATGAGAAGAAGGTTTGTAAGCTTGTTAAGTCCCTTTTACTGATTAAAACAAGCACCTAAATTATTCTATTCCGTTTGTTTAATATAGTATTGTTTTTATTTCTAATTTCTGCATACACAAAAAACCTATTTTATAAAATCGTATACTATTTTCTGGTTATATAACAATGCCCGTTCTTTAAATATTTCTGCTTAGTTTTACTGAAATATATTTTCATTTAGACTCCGTTTGTTTTAAAGTAAAATATTTTCTATGTAAAATATTTTTACAAAATTTATCTTTTTTATTTTTATTTTCTGGTGTTTGGTTGACATATAAAAAATATTTTCAAGAATTTGTTTTTTCTATGGATCGGCTGGCAGAAGAGACCCCCAAAGCGGAGGCTGTGGAACTCGAACGTCGACCTTGTGGTGCCGAGTTTTCACACGCCGAGCGTCTACTTTTATAGGCCGACTGGTTGGCACAACTTCTTCGACGCCGAGGTGATGAAGGAAGCCCTCAGCCGAGCCCTCGTGCCGTTCTACCCCATGGCCAGTCGGCTGGCGAGGTACGAGGATGGTCGGATCGAGATTGACTACAACGCCGAGGGAGTCCTCTTCATTGAGGCCGAGACGGAAGCCTCGGTTGACGATTTCGGCAATTTCGCACCGACCCTGGGGCTCCGACGGCTCATTCCGATCGTCGACAATTCCAAAGGGATTTTGACAAATCCTCTTCTCGTCTTGCAAGTACGAAACACGCTTGTTCGCTTTTTTTCTCGATCGTATTTGGATTTTGATAGTTGTAGAAAGAAAAAAAATGACTTACGAATTTTTTAAAAAGAAAACAATTTTGGCTTACGATGTAAAATATTTTATTTAAGAAAAATATTTTACTTATATTTTGTTAACCAAATACTAAAAAATAAATAAAATATTTTATTCAAAAATATTTTATGTTAAAACAAACGAAACCTAAGTTTCGCTTGCCGAATCCATGTGCACCATTCCGCGTATTTAATTACCACTACACTAAATCATCAATGTTTCTGTAAGTATCAAATCCTTAATATTTTATACCGACAGAATATACCAATAACAACTTTAGGAATCTACCAAAAGTAATATTAGAAAACTACTTAACACGTTGAATGCTCTCGAATAATGAACTTGAATATCACATGAAAATATTTGAAATAACAAGATATTAATGAGGTTCTAAATTTTTTTATTTTTAGTTATGATTTTGAGCTAAGCATCACCTATATTTTATAGGCACAAATAATCAAAGTACGAGTTTTAATGAAACTCAAACTATGAGGAGCTCACTTGAGCAAGTAGGTGGCAGATTATGTTTTTCGTGAACTACGCTTGTTTAATTTTTCTTCAAATATTCGCACATCATGTTTTAAGTCTTATATTTCAGTCTTCTTATATGATTACCCGTTTAACATATGATTTTTACTGAAAATAAGACTCGCACTTCCATCATGGCTCCTAATTGAACTAGAATTTTTACAATAATTCAAACTTTAGAATATTAAGACAATTTAATTCCTTAATAATATATGAATTTTAAATTGAATAAGAATTGACAAATCTAATAAGGGCTCATAGCCCTAACAATTTCAATTTGTTCGGAAATTAAGGAGAGAAAATAAAGAAAAATAGAATGTAAGTTACAAGAGATCAAACTAAAGAATAGAAATGACTATGTTTACTCTTCCCTTTCTTTGAATTAATAGGGGATAAAAGATGGTTATTTTTCTTCTATAATGTTTGATTAGTCTATATTAAGAGGGGGCAAAAAAGAGAGAACACACCTTAGAATTTTATAAAATTAAACTTATATGTTGAGCAAGTAGAAACTAACACATTTGTTTTCAGATGATTAATTTTGGCATAAATTGTGAAATATGGACACTAACATAATTTTTTTTTTCTCTTGAAATCTGTTTGGACATAATTAAAAAGAGAGTTTTAAGAGGAAAACATCTCTCTATTTCTTTTTATTTTTTTATTTATCTACTCTTTAATTATCTAAACAAGTAATTGAACCGAAAAAGTAATTAATTTTTTATTTTTTTCAAATCACATAATTCAAATGATAAAGAATGTCGATTACTAATCACATTACTCTTTATTTTTTTTATTATTTACTTTTCTTATTTTCTTCACAAGGAATCACCTTCAAGAGATTAAAGAGTTTTTTTTTTCTCTTAAAACCTTTTTGGACATATTTAAAAAGAGAATTTTAAGAGAAATATCTCTCTATTTCTTCTTTTTTTCTTTATTTGTATACTCCTTAATTATCTAAATAAGTAATTGAGTCGAAAAATTAAATTTTTTTGTCCAAATGACATAATCCAAATGAACAGTTAAAAGAATCTCAATGACTAATCACATTACTCACCAAATTCTATGTTGCTTATTTTTGTATTTAATGAATTTTTTATATATTTTTTGATCAAAATTTTTACTTTTTGAATTCATCTCATCGAGAAGATTTGAAAAAATAAAAAAACTTAGTTAAAAGATGAAAAACGTTCAAAAAAGACAAAAAATAAAAATCGTGACATTTAGTCCAAACAGGGCCTTTGTATTTTTTTATTATTTTGTTTTCTTATTTTTTTTAATAAGGTATCACCTCTTGATTGTCAATAAAATAGCATAACTAGTGAAGATTTATCCGAATCAACTTATGTGCATCTCAACAAAGTTTTTGAGTGATCAATCTCACAATTTACTAGTAAAGATCCAATTGAAGCCAATGTAAAACTCTACACAAATTGGCTATTTAAGAAGTTTTAAACTTGAAACTTTAAAGAGGACAAACTCTCAAGTCCCAAACTTTAGCCAGTAAACTAACCCTTTTAGGGCATATTTGAAGTTTTAATAAGAGTGTATTGAATTGTATAAAATATGATATGAGCTCATATATCTACCTTTATATGGTGTGTAAGTCAATGTGGCATATATAGTGGATGACATGACAGTGACTTGGAATACAATCAAATCAGTCTTAGACAATGAATATTGTATAAGCTTATATCAAATCAAATATGGTATTAAAAAAGATAAGATATATTCTCAATTCAAATGGTGTATTGGATTGGATAAAAATTTATTGAATTTACTCCAAATAAGAGATTGGGTAGGATATATTTTCAATACTCTTCTATACGATGACAAGATTTAAATTAAATTGCAAAATTATATAGGATATAATTTTTCTATACGATGACATGATTTAAATTAAATTACAGAATTATATAGGATATATTTTTAATACTCTTCTATACCATGACATGATTTAAATTAAATTGCAGAATTATATTCAATTTAATTTTACTCTTATCCCAACCCCATGCACATCCTTAGACTTCAGAGATATAGCTAGTGAGGAATTACAGAGTAAAAAGTGTAGTGTTCAAGCTGAGGCTAAAGAGAGCATGCATGCATAGGAAAACTTGAGGAGATTGAAAAAATTATTCTAAGTAAAAGAATATGAAAATAAAATACACCAAGAAGAGTAAAACTTATTGTTAGAGGCGTGTGACATTTCACTCTTTTTAAAAGTAGATTATCATCATTTGGAGTATATAACTCGGTACAACAACTTGTTGGTATTCTATTATTAAAAATTCAACTATCGCTTCTCTACAAGCGTGTACTCACAAATATAAAAGTGTCAGAAACAGTTTCACTGATCGTCCCAATATCAAACCAAACTCAATATCAAATTATCATATAATATATTCTAAAATTTGTGTTAACGAATATACAAATATAGTTTTTACATATGTATAAAAATGTTTTTTTTTCTTCACTTTGACGTATATATAGTGAGAAAGAAAACTAGCAATTAAAAAACAATAAAATATATTATTACTACTCTTAAAGAACATCATTTTAAAGTTCCAATCAAAGCCAATGAAAGGCTAAAATTAAGAAACAGATCACCTGAACCTTCAAAAACAAAAACCGTAAAATTAAAATATTATATTAATATTGAATACAAGATATTTAATTAAAACCATCTTGTAACAGTAAAAAGTAAAAATTCAGTTGATGATATATTAAATATACATTGCATTGATTCACCTTATTTTTCCTAATAGAAAAATTAAAAGAA
>JAOTRH010471955.1:0-26765 GCA_034768845.1 Heliamphora exappendiculata | reverse complement strand
ATATATATATATATATATATATATATATATATATATGATAATTATAATAGAATAATACAAGTTATTAGGAGAATTAAAAGGAGAATTAATTTTGCATAACTCACATAATAATACAAATTATTAGGGGAATTAAAGTAGAGTTAATTTGGTAACCGGTTAGTTAAAATTGCCTGAAGTGAGAATCTCTTTCCTTCAATACATATATACACGAGCTGGTCGCCTCAGTGTAAGGGGTGTAAGTGTGATGTGAGATAGAAAGATCAAGGAAGGAAAAAAAAGAAGACAGTGAGAAGCAGCGCCACACCCGCGCCACATCCCCACGCCGCCTGCCACTTACGGCGCCGAGCCACCGTCGTCCACCACTGCTGGCCATTTTTGGTGATTTTAATAATTTAGATTTTTATAAAATATTTATGTAAAAAAAAAGGTAAAATAGATCTAATAAAGAATAAATTAACGTAAATATAAAGAATTTTACTTAATAATTATAATATCTTAATATATTATTGTTCGTGCCTATGTTAAGATAAATAATAGTTTAGATATTATTAAAAATTAAATATATATATATAATAATACAATAAATATTAAAATAAGCTATAATTAGTATAAACGAAATACTAATGAGGATTAGCATATTATTTAATTATCGCATGAGTTGGCATTAAATAATTATATTTCATTTATGTTGTTCAATTCAGGATGACGCATTTCTAGATCTTTTCGGTTACAGTGCTTAATACGCTATTTGGATAACAGGTGAGTGGTCAAGCATACTACGTATTTTTGTTAAAATTTTTGTCTCTAAATTATTCTGAAAAACAAATAAAAATTTTAGAAATTCCTTTTAATATAAAGATATAAATTTATATTGCAAACCTCATGGCATAGAAAGGTTTTGTGGAGTTTTTGTCCACATTTATATGGTGTGACTTATGAGATTTTGGGACCATACTAAAAGTTCAGGGGACATGTCCTCTATGAAAGTGACTCTGTTCGTTAGGAAAAAAAGTCACAGCCTCGCGCCTGTGGCGAATTTAGTGTTTAACAGTTTTATAGAAAATGTTTGATATTTCGGGTGACTCTAAACTGGTTCGTCTTAGAAAAAAAACTCAAGCGCCATCTTGTGGTTACTCTAAATTTGATGTTGGATCCAACGGGCCGAGAATGTTTCGAGTTTTTATATATGGCACTGTTATTTATTTAATTTATAGTTCCCACAAACTATAGAAGATCATGTTGTTATCACTATGTGGTATTAATTATTTTGATGAGATTTAATATATTGATTATTCATCACTGGTTTTGAAAATTTGGTGAAATTATTCACAAACAGTATTTAATGAAAAAATGTAAATTTAACGATAAGAAAGAGATTTTTTTTATTATCATGTAATTTTATAATGCACAGTATGTCATGATTATATTTCAGTTATAAATATTTTAAACATTTCATTTGAAACTATATTCTACTATGTATGCTTGTCATTCACTGAACCATCGGCTGACGTTGTTTTACATATTTTTAGGTGATTAATCAAGGTTGCTAGTGGTGGACTCTGTGGTATCTTGGAATCCAACTTAGTGACCGCTTAGGAATTTATTTATTTATTTTCATTTGATGGGTTAGTTGATTATTTATTTATTGGCAGTTTAAAGTTATGAGTAACAAAATAATTTATTTATTTATTAATTCTAATTAAAATTTAAAAAGCAAAAACCCCAACTTAATGCCAGGTTAACAAACGAGCACCAAATTCCATACAACAATACTACAAACTCAAAAAATATTTTTAAAATTTTGTTCAGAATTCAAAATTAATGTTTTAGATTTGTTTACAGTATGGCCTACACAACACACATCTAAATTTGAACCCTTCATTTTAAATTTAGAATAATTTTTTAAGTTTCTTTTCGAGGTACTTAGAATTACCGAATCCCATATGTTTCTCCTTCTATATTCTTTTTTTTTTCTTAACATATTTATAAAAAAAAAAAAGAAGAAATTATAATATTATTTGTAACAGAAGCCTAAAATTGTGTGCAAAAGTCCACGAGGCTATTCAATAATTTCCTTATAGTCAACAAGCCATCGTGCTGTGGAATAACCATTCAAATTTGTCTTCTCATTAATTTAAAGTTTTTAATGGCTTCCGATTGCCATTAAAAACTTTAAATGGTTATTCCATTCAAAGTTTAAATGGTTAAGAAAATTCGAATGGAGGCCTTTGGCATGTTTGTATATTATAATTTAGATTATAATATATTTTTCTTATTTTTGAATGTCGGCAAAAAGTTACACCAATTTAGAATAAAAAAACACAAAATTTATTAAACAAGTTTTTACTCTTATTTCTAGGTTGAAAATGAATATGTATTGTACGAATCCCATTCAAGTTATGTTTGAGATAGTTTTTTGTCCGGTAGTTTTTTTTTTTTTTTTTGCCTTTTTTTATTACTTAATTTATTTTTTTAGTTTATAATTTTTGGGGATGAAATAAGTCTAAAGTAAATATTAGTTTTAAACTAAAGTTGAAAAACAATTATGAAAAACAAAAAAAATTAATTAAAGAGATTTAAGTGATTTATTTATCTTATCTAAACTTCTTTAATTAAATTTTTTTATTTTTTTAATTTCTTATAACAAAAAATATAAAAATTATATCTGTTTACGGTAATGTTTAAAAAGCTCGCTAAAATCAAACTGTACTAAAAGACGTTAACTAGTGCTTAATGAGTGTTTGTTAATACACCTATAAGCTATAATTATTTGTCTAAATTAAAGGATTACAGAGAGATTTACCTAAAGAAACTGGTAGAAAAATTAAAAAAATTGCCACTCCACTTCCTTATTTTTTTTATTTTTTTCTTTACAATTTACTTTAATATCATAAACCCTTCTCAAATTTATGATGACTTTTCAATTTGTGTAAATATTTAATTTATTTATTCTAATTCATACATATAAAGTTCTTAACATCATCATTACATACATCATCCTTATATATATACAATTTATACTAAATCTTAACATTCTCATTTTGATTCAATTTATGATTCACAAATGTAAGATTTTGATTCACACTTTCCGAACTATTTATGTTGTTTTCCCATACATTGCTTGGAATCATGTGACGTTTGATTTTGGAATTCTCACAACTATTGAGTCACCCTCAAGAAAGATAATCAAATGTATAGCGATGCTAAACTTTTCGGAAAATTTAAATGAAATAATGACCCAAGAGTTGAGGCTCGCAGCTCACACATTGCCGTGATTACTCTACGAATAAGGATCAATCGATCAATTAAAGTAGTTTTTTTTTTTTCACAACTAGGCCTGTTTGGGCTAATTTGTTCGTTTCTTCTATATTTTTTCTTTAAAAAAATCTTTTTGTTGATATATTTCTTACTTTTGAGAATAAAAAAAAACTAATTTTGTTTTTCAAAAATTGAGAAAATTCAATAAAGACGAAAATAAATAACATAATACCTGATTTGTTGAGTTATTTTTTAGTTTTCTAGACTTTTATTTTTAGAATTTGGTTAAATTTTTATATTTGTCAAACTCATCTTAACGAGAGGAGTCTGAAAAAATATAATACCAAACAATGAAAAAAATTATGCACATCAATAATTTTTTTATTATCTAAAAAAATGAGATATGCTTTAAAATTTAATTTAATAAAATTATACTAATTGATATGAAAAATCTCTCAATCTAATTTTATTCGAGATGTGAAATTTCTCATAAGTATGCTTTTGTTTTTTCTTCAATTTTGTTATTATTAATTTTAAATAAATAAACACTAATGATTGATCAAAATTTTCTCAAAATAATTTTCTTTCAATGTAGTCATGTATGAAGAAAAAAAATCTCATGTTTTCCATGTATGTTTCTAAGTATAATAATACAATAATTTTTTAAAAATATACAATATGAGAAGTTTCTCATACATTGTGCAGAGCATCAGAATTTTTTTAAGTATGAACACTTATGTATTTAAAAAATTAATTACATTAATATTTTTGTTATTTTCTTAAGAAAAATATAAACTATTTCAAAATCTAGTATAAAAAATTTCTCATCATAGTGTAAGATACTTCCTATACATGTTTTTTTAAAATTTTTTATTTTTAATTTTAAACGAAATGAGTAACTTATGGCTGAAAAATTTCTAAGTATAATTTTTTTCATGTACGAAATTTTTTTTATACATAGTATGAGAAACTTATCATACATATTTTTTTTTATAATTTTGTCAGTCTTAATTTCAAATAAAATGAGCAACTTATAATTTAAAATTTTCTCAATACAATTTTTTTTTTATGTATAAAAAACTTTTTATATATCACAATATGTGAATATTCTCCTACACACATGTTAAGAGAAATTTCTCATATATCACAAAATAAAAATAATTTTATACATACACATACTATGAAAAAACTTCTCATATATCACAAAATAAGAATATTTTTATATACATAACTATTATGAAAAATTTCTCATACATCACAAAATGAGAATATTCTCATATACACATATATTAAAATAAAGATAAAATTTAAAAAAAACTCATACACGATAATTTTTTCATACTTTGCATCAAGATATGAAAAATATCTCATCATGTTGAAAAACAATTACACTGAGAAATTTTTCATTCATAAGTTTATCATTTCATAAAAGATTAAGAATGACAAAATAAAAAATACATATATATAAAAAGTTTTTCATACATAAAAAAAATTTATACTGAGAAATTTTTTATTCATAAATTGCTCATTTCAATTAAAACTAAAACTGACAAAATTAAAAAAAGTATGTATAAAAAATTTCGAATAGTATATACGAGGAGTTTCTCATATTTAAAAAAGAAAATTATATTAAGAAATTTTTCATTCATAAGTTGTTAATTTTATTTAAAACTAAGAATTAAAAATTAAGAAAATATATATATAATTTCTTATACTAGATTTTGAAATAGTTATTATTTTTTCTTAAAAAATAATAATTTCATATTAATTAGTATAATTTTGTTAAATTAAATTTTAAAGTATATCTTATTTTTTGTAGATAATAACAAAATTATCGAGATTTTTTTATTTTTTTAACTTTAAACTAAAAGATAAAAAAATCATACTTTAAACTCTCTGCCAAACAAAAAATTAAGTTAATTAGAATTTCTTAAAAATGAATTTTAGAAAGAAAAAAATTGTACTTTTATATATTTTTATATTTAACATCAATAATGATTAATAGATCTCGATAAATAAATTGTAAAAAGATAAAAATTTCAATAAATAAATACATACAATAAAACTTAATATGTTTTAGATCGGTGATATGCTTGGAACTTTTAACATGACCGTTTTTTATATATTTTTATGATCGAAACTATTTATTATGTATTATTTGTTAAATAGATTATTTGTGCAAAAAATTAAATTAATCGAATATTAATAACTTTGTAAGTAGATCACTTTTGTTGAAATATAAATGAATAGTAATATAATTTTATAAAAAATAATAATAAATAAATATAATCAAATTATATAGTTACAGATATTTAATTAATTTAATTTTTTATGTGAGTAATAAAATTAATAAATACTACAAAATAAACTATTCTTATTATAAAAATATTTTCAAAAATAAAAATTTTAAATAAGAAAATTTATTAATATGCCACTCCGTTTGGCTTAAATTGCTTATTTGCTTATTTGTTTATTTGGTTATCCAAACAAGTTTATTTATTTATTTATTTATTTTTTACCCAACAAGCTTGTTTACTTATTTGTTTATTTATTTTTAACTTATTTAGCTATCCAGACGAATATTATTTATTTTTTTACTTATTTATTTATAAATAAATAAATAAATAAACAAAGTTTTCAAATAAGGCGAATATATGAAATTTTTTTAGCCATAGCTGGAGACAATGGGTGAATTATTACTTAGCATTTCGCTTATCACGCCATCTACTTCCACGCCATGATTCGGTAAGGTTCGGTTAAATTACTTTCTGTAATAATAGAATTTCCGTCAAAAGTAAGATTTCCATGTGGGTGAATACCAACCAACTCCTATTTGGACCCAAAATTCTGTCTGAAAAATGTTAATCAATACACTTAGGATTTATAACTAATTTAAAAGTTAATTTTTTTTTATTTTTAATTAAAAAATTAAATTTTGTTCAAAATAAATTCGCTTGGTAACTTAATTTTTAAGTTTTTTTTTTTTTAAATTAGTTATGTAGGTAAAAAAAAAAAATTTTTGTTTGGAGTGGATAATTTTATCCTTCTATATATTTGATATTAATAATTATATATAGTTAATAGTGGTAATAAGTAAATTATGATAAAAATTATTATTATATTTTAAATGCAGTGAGAGTTTGAATAAAATATTTTAAGAATTTATATTTTAATTTAATTTTTTTGATTTTTTAACTCATTCATCTTTTTATCAAACAAACAACTTTAACTTTTTATCATTTTTAACAAAAAAATCAAAAACAAAACCAAAATTGTCGATCAAGGCCTAAGCTGCCTCCACATCACATTCAATAGATTCCGAAACCAATGTAAAGAGACTCGGCCGAAGAGTGGAGTAAAGAAGTCGACCACTCTATCATTTTCCATTATTTAAACATACACAAGTACTTTTGAACAGAACACTTCAGGGTAACGGATTCTCAAATACCATAGCAAATACACAGTAAGCATGATTTTACTAAGAGAACGTGATAGAGAATAGTAGGGAAACCAAAACCAGTAAATTTGAACCCTAACACCTCAACCCCAGTTTATCATCAATGCTAATTTTTAATGATCAGATTGCTTGGATGATGACTGGAACTCCATACTGAGGTCGAACTGTGAGGATCTTTTGTGGCGAGTGGACATAAGATGGCGAGAGGGTAAACTTGTAACGCTGCAGAACTAAAGAGAGTGCAATCTTTACTTCAGTGGTTGCAAAGTTCATGCCCACGCAAAACCGCGGCCCGTACCCAAATGGAAGAAATGCCATGGGGTTTCCATTGGCGGCATTAGCCACTCCGTCGGTAAATCTCTCCGGTTTGAAGAGGTGCACATCTTTTCCCCATATCTTAGGGTCATGGTGAAGTACTAGTGGTGGGATGAGTAACTCCATATCAGCTGGAACAACAAAATTTCCCAATTTTATTTCACTTTTGACGCTCCTTGCAACATTAAGAACCGGAGTATACAACCTCAGGGTTTCGTTAATGATCATGCTCATCTGTCAAAAAAAAGATGAGAAAAATCTATATCAGTATATAAGTTATTGAAATTGAGTCATCAACATGTATATATATTTAGCAAATGGAATTGAAGTTGGATTATAAATCTAGTGATTTACTGTTTTCAATCTGGCAAGTCCTTCTGGAGTTGGGATTTCTCGGCCAAACAATTCAAACACCTCCGCCCTTGCTTTGTCTTGCCAATCTGTGTGAACTGCTAGCAGAAGGGAAGCCCACGATAGGAGGCTCGTGGTCGTGTCTTGTCCACTGTTGTAGAATGTCTTACACTCGTCGATTATTTCTTGTTCTGTGACTCTCTTCTTCACGTCAGGCTCGTAGCTGGCATTTATAAGTAATCCAAGAAAATCACTTGCAGAGTTATTTTCGTCTCCGTCCATCATTTGTTCTTTTCTTTTCTTTATGATAGATTTAACAGTCTCTTGAATTGCTTTATCAAGTCTGTCTTCTTCAATGTCGTCTTGAGATTTGATGAGTTTTCTGTAAAAATGTGGATATATATGATAATTTATCAAATTAGTATGAGATTGACAAGAACAAAAAAAAAAAAAAGAGTTGGGTTATCTTTGAACCTATTTATGAAAGAAATCAATAAAGGGGGACCTCGACCTACCCAATGATAGGAAATCGAACTTGAAACTGTTTGCGGGAAATAATCTCTGCCAACTTCCTCAACATGTCAAATATGTTCTCTCCTTCCTTGTAACTACTTCCGAAAGCTGTTCTTGAAATTACTTCAGATGTCATAACTCTGAATTCTTCGAACATGTCCATCTCCTTCCCTTCGTATTGTCTCCATCTATCAAGCATTCCTTCCACGCCCGTAGTCATTGCAGGGATCATATGCTGCATATATACATATGGCCACTCTTTAATATTAGCACCAACTTAATTAACATTATAAGTCTCCTCATGTTCGGTTTCATACTTGTTTTTATGATGTAAACCGTTAAACTTGTAGCACTTGTTGATTCGAGCACTTGGATATTGATGCTTGATTAATTTAATTTTTTGCATGAATATTTTAGTCAATCGACAAACTTTAAAAAATAAACAGTTCAAATCATAAAAGAAGATTCCAGGCAGCACAACGCGGTAACTCATGGACACGACATGGACCTTAGATTCTAATATTTGCTAAAAATTTAGAAGGAAGAAATTAAGAGTACCTTCAAGCTCTCAGTATAGAAAGCGTGGTTGGCTATTTTACGTAGCTTTGCCCATTTCTCTCCTTTGCTTGATAGAATTCCTTCTCCTATAAGCTTCTTTACATAATTTGGCATTTCTCCTCTTGGGTATGTATTATCTTTAGTAAGTATTTCCTTAATCAACTCAAGATCAGTAACAACCAGTTGGGGCTTGGGGCCATACCAATTAAGAAAATTGTTTCCTGTCATCCAACATAAATATAATCAGTATGTTAAGAATATATTAAGATGATATAAATATACGCGCGCACACACACAGATAGATATATATATATATATATATATATATATATATATATATATATGTGTGTGTGTGTGTATTTTTTGGTAGTTGGTTGAAGAAAAGCATACATAATTTGGGTTAGAACCAAAGTTTTAAATATCGATTGTTACGTATCGTATTAGTTGATTCATGTTAAAATTTTGAACTTTCGATATTAATATTTACTAATGTATCGACTATAAGTTACTATTTATAAGTTACTAATTTTAGTATACTAAACACCTCTATCATCAAATACATGACCGTTCGTATTACCGATACTGATACGTCTTTCAATACTGTGATTTAAAAAACAGATTAGAACTGAAAGCGGCAATGTCTTACCATAGAGCTTGAGCCATGTATAAATGTGAGGGTGCATCCTAGGCAAGATGTCATGTCTCAACTCCATGGGACTCCTCATGGATTCCTTCATCATGTTGATCATTTCAGTGGTGGTTCCGTACACCAATTTGTAGGAAGGGCCTTTGATTCCCTGTGATCTCATTTTCCTTTGGATCCGAATGGGAGTCCACCATACCTTGTTGAGGAACCTGAAGAGAGGGACGAGAACGAGAAGGGTCAGAAAGCTTGAAACGACGACGGTTATGGATAGCTCCATCGCAGCACCCCCCCAAAATCAAGCCTACAACTGTGTATCAGTCTTGGGTTTTGGATGGTGATGAAATGAGCTTTGGGATCCACTGTATTTATAAGTGGTTTGGTTTTCCATTATTTTTTCAGGGTCAAGAAAGGCAACTAAAAAAATCACTACTGTGAGTTAACTCAGTTTTAGATGGTGAAGTGAGCTTTGGGATGGACTGTATTTATAATTTATAAAGAAATGCTTTCTTTTTCTACTATATTTTCAGGGTCAAGAAAGACAACTCAAGGAATCTGAGAGGGATAGTGTTTTGGGCTGATTGATCATTAGAAAAAAATTTTAAAAAAAATTAATGTTTTGGGTTGATAGTGCTGCTCGCCCGCCACAAATAAATTAATGCGGGAACATCTTTGACTGGAGTAAAAAATTAAAAATTAGAGTAAGTTTCTTAAAATACCGGCTATTTGGTTTTTTATTTATCAACAAAGTTTTTCAACCCACGAAATTTTATTTTAACGTGCGAGATTTAATTGAACTCTAAAATAAATAAATTTATCAGTATATTTTCAAAATATGTATAAAATACACAGATAAATTTATCTATCTTACATAAATAAGAATACAAATAAATTTATCTGTGTATTTTATACGTGTTTTGAAAAGACATACATATAAATTTATCTGTTTTGCATAAATAAAAATATAGATAAATTTATCTGTGTATTTTATACGTATTTTAAAAAGGTACAGTATATTTTATATAAATAAATTTATTTATTTACTTATTTATACAAGATAGAAAAATTTATTTGTATACTTGGTACATATTTTAAAAATATACAAAAAAATTTATCTATGTAAAAAATATAAATAAATTTATCTGTCTTGCATAAAATAAGACGACAGATAAATTTATCTATATGTATTACATATAAATTTATCTATTTGTGTTAAATTTATTTATGTCGTAAGCGATTGGATTTCGAGCATTAAAATTTTGTTGATGTACTTACGTATTAAAATTTATTTTTTTAAATCTTTAGCTAAAATAAAAAAAAATACTTTTAATGGTACATTGCGTGTTCATCTAACAGTTAAATTCACAAGAACATGATATTTAGTTAAATTCACAAGAATATGATATTTAGACCCACTTGCGACAATGCCATGAACTACGAAAACCTTTGCAAAATAAGTGGGTCACATTGTGATTTTTTATTTTAAATTAGTAAAAAATAGAAATTAGATATATATAATTAAATTTGTGAACTATTATTAATAACTTAAAGTTAAGCATTTAGAGTTGCAGTGTTAAGTTATTTATTCAAGTTATTGGGTTAATAGTCTACTTGTGGAGTTACAAGTGGTATCAATATTCGATAATGCGTGGTATCAATATCCGATAATGCATTTGTCGCGTGACTCAAATTCTTCTCCTAGTTAGGGTGTAGATAGTAGCTATTAGCGAATACAGAGTAGCTCATTAGCGTACATAAAATATATAATCTCGAGGCTTTTACCTCTCTTCGAAGCCTTTACTCCTCTATACACACTACTACGAACCCTGCATAGGAACCAAGGTTAGATCTGACACCATTTGAAACGACCCAATTGAACCACTTGTGTAATAGCTAAAATAAAACCAATGTTAGATCTGACACAAATTAGAACTACGCAATTCAATCACTAATCTAATAACTTGAATAAAAAGTCTAGTAACTAGGTTCAAAATGCATCTGTCAAGTTATTAGTAATAGTTCATAAGTTTCATTATATATCAAACTTATTTTTTGTTTTCCACCAATATATATAGGATGGAGTGTCACATGAATAATATGATTTAGTATTAATAATTTGAAATTATGTGAGTACACCAATTTAATTATGTGATGACAAATTTCACTAGATAAAATTTGACGTATGAAAGTATAAATATTTTAACTCGCTGAATACTTTAATTCATCGAATCAAACAAACTCTTAGGCCTTATTTATTGTGAGGAATTAGGGGATGATGAATTGGACTAAAGGACATGGTTGGCCCAACAAAAAAATTTATCATCTTGATACATTAGAGAAAGATGTTTACTTTGGTGTGTAAACAGCCGGGGGCTCTGGCCAGTGTTGGTTGGCTGCGTATTCCAAGTTATGCAGTTGGGTGGCTCATATAAATGATAGTTGAGCTTGGACTCTGGATTAGAAGTTCGTTTTGGAAGTGGAGGGATTGAGGATAGAGGTCCAGATGGTATCCCTATTCTTTTTTTGAATTTTTCTTGGTTGCCTTGAGGACCCCCTTATAATGAAAATTTCCTCCTTGGCTATGTAGTCAGTTATGTGGGCGTCTGAACGTCGCACTTGTATGTTTGGATGGAAAGACTTATCCACCAATGCAAAGTCTTTGATATCGCAGTGTATAGGATTTTTGATGTTGAATCTCTTATCCGTCTGGAGAAGAATATGGAGGTGAAGCTCACCGTCGAGGTGGATTTTTGTAGCAACCCTTATGTAGATGGGGTTGTACAGTGAGAAGAGTGACCAAATGTGGTCTAATACAAATTGTTCAATTAAATTGCAATTAGAATAAGTTAAGAAGAGGGATTTGCCTTGAACTCTAAAAGAAGAGGGAGTTCTGACGATATTATACGGAAGTGTCTCACCTTGAAATTAGAGCTATTACAGGGTTTTGTTGAGACTGAGACAACGCAGATTTTAAAGCGCCTCGAAGTGGCATTTTTGTCTTCTCATGCTGGGGCAAAACCCTTTAATATTACTATTTTGCCCCCTACGCGTCATCAGGTGCACGTTTTAGTCCTTGACAAAATCACGTGTGTGACGTCATAAAGTAGGTGGAACCCACAAGGTAATAATTTTGTCGTGAAATATTGTATTCACTTTTACAACTAGCATTGACAAAGTAAAAGCAAACAGTAAAAAGTACAAATATACAGTGTAAAGTAAAAAAACTGGAATCCCACAATTCATTTGAATATGTATTGTGGGTCGTTGAAGTATAAGTAGAGTAAGTTCTTACTTACGCATAAAATATTTGTGTCAGTCCAGTCCCTAATGGTCTGTGAGATAGTAGGAAAAGATATATACTTTGGTGTATAGACAGCCGGGAGCTTTGGCTAGTATTGGTTGGCTGCGTATTTCAAGTTACGCAGTTAGGTGCCTATATAAATGGTTGTTGAGCTTGGAGTCTAGATAAGAAGTTAGATTTAGAAGTTGAAAGACTGAGGATGGAAGCCCAAATGGTATCTCGACCAATTCTTTTTTAGACTTTTCCCGGTTGCCTTGAGAATCCCATTGTCAATGAAATTCTCCTCTTTGGCTATGTAGTCGGCCACGTTGGTGTCTGAATATAGTACTTGTATGTTTTGATGGAAAGACTTATCCACCACTGCAGGGTCTTTGATATCGCAGTATGTAGAATTTCCAATATTGAACCTCTTCTCCGTCTGCAGAATGATGTGGAGGTGAGGCTCACAGTCATAGAGGGTTTCTGTAGCAACCCTTATTTAGGTAGGGTTGTACAGTGAGAAGAGTGACCAGATATAGTTTAGTACAAATTATGCAATTAAATTGCACTTGGAATATATTAGGAAGAAGAATTTGTCTTGAATTCTAAATGAATGGGGAGTTCTGGCCATATTGTACGGAAGCGTCTCACCCCGAAACTGGACTTATTACAGAGTTTTGTTGAGACTGAGACAACGCGAATTTTATAACTCCCTGGAGGGACAATTTTGTCTTTTCATGCGGGGCAAAACCCTTTAATATTACGGTTTTGCCCCCGCGAGTTCTTAGACGCCCGTTTTAGACCTCGATAAAGCCACGTAGATGATGCCATAAAATAAGTGGGACCCACAAAGTAATGATTTTGTCATTGAATATTATATTCACTTTTACAGCTGGCATCAACAAAGTAGAAAGAAAACAGTAAAAAGTAAAAGTGTACAGTGTAAAGCGAAAAACTTGGAGTCCACTTTTCATTTGAATTTCAAATGGGATTCTTCGCAAATACGCTATCCCTATTGGTATTAAACATTGTTTTGCCTGAAACACTTTGACGACGAGGAGAATATGCTCGTGAAGTGGGACAACTATTCTTACTTACTTTATTGCCATAAAGACTATTTGTTTGTGGGACTCCAACTAATAGTCCGATGAAAAAAGAATTGTTAATTCCTTATTCATGGTATTAATATATTTATTTCTTATTAAATAGTTAGAAATAATTTTATAACTCTTACCTCATTCTTTATCTCATTTTAACCAAATATGAACTAAATTTTTCACTGTATGTATAATCTTATTCATAATCCTTTTGTATATAAAAAAAACATGTAAGACACCAATATTATTATTATTTTTTATTTTATTTAATTCTATCTAAAATAACAAATAAGCCATTGTTATTATTATTGATATTATTAGATAGCTACTAGTGTTAATGTGATATCCCATTTTTAACTATTTCTGTGCTTGTAAACGCAATTGGAGTTGCTCAAAAATGACTTGGGAAAACCAATTTGTCACCACTCCCGCAGCCTATACACAATCCCAAAAATTCCTAATTGGCGTTCCCTCCGTTTGAACTGAGCCTTCGTTCAGTTGACCAAATGTAATTAGTGTTAATAGGTGTTGATTAATCTTATTTTTTATGAAGTTCATAAGGACTATATAAGTATTAATCACTGGTTATTTATTTTACTAAGTTATTTTTAAAAATTTTATTTAATTGTTAGATTTTGTTTATCCTTAATGCATTAAAGCATGATAGATACATGCATGGTTATATAAGAAAATGAAGATTTTATGAGTATACCTATATAAAAATATTCTCATTTCTTGCAAACAGATCTAAAATTTTAAAATAAAAACTTGATTCTCTAAGTATAGATTTTGATAAATGTCTTTTTTTTTTCTCATTTCGTGTGTTTCTAACGTTATTATTTTTTGCGACATAACAATAATCGTAATGTATTTGTCTTTTGATATGATTTTTTATTGGTTTTCATTGGTTATTTTCATTTTTTTGTGTATTTCTGCAAAAGTATTCAAAATTTAAAATTAACAACATATTTTTCTATGTATATACTTTTTAGTAAATGCATATTTTCTCGTATCATGTGTTTATAATATTCTTATTTTTTTTTTAAAATCTTTTGCAAATTGATACTTAAGTGATTCGCACAACAACAATTTATAAAATGAGATTACTTTTGGAACAAAAATATAAAATGGGACTTCTCGTAAAATGAAATTTCTAATAGGACTAATTCCTGAACAAAAGCTACAAGTAGAACCTGGGGCTAAAACCCAAAAAGCTAACTATTTTATCTTTTTTTTATGTGTAGTCAATTATTCCAGAAAATATGAATTTTGCAATAACAAGTATTTTAAAAATACAAAATTTGATGTGAAGGTAAGTTGGCTCGGACATCATGAAATATCAAAAAAAAAAGTATTCTTTTTTATTTTGTTTTATATGCTGCATAAAGTACAATATTATGTGTTGCAGAAAAATTTAAAATTATCTTTTTATAAATTTCTTGTAAACTAAAATCAAGATTGGCAACCCAGCAAGCTTTTTGTCCTTTTATTTAGTCAAATAAAAGTTAAATGGCAAAAGATTACTAATTATTTCTTTATTTGGGAGTCTTATTTTTTTGATTTTCTACCAAGTCAACTAATTAGCACTAATTGATTCTCATACATATATATTCTTTTTCTTGACATCACATTTAAAAAAAAATCCATTTTTTTGTAGTGTTATTTGCAAGTGAAGCCCGAAAGTAAAAAACTCATAAGTTGTCACAAGAGACATGATTCCATACATGGTCGTGCAGTGTTATAAGTTTTTCGAGAGCCACAAAATCGCTCTTTATATCTAGAAATAACCCTACGTGATCATATCAATTTTGTGTATTTAGAGATAAATCTTACATAATCTTGTAACTTTTACTACGGGTGGCACTGGCCATGCCTACTAGCCAATAATTGTTCATGAAAGTGGTGCAAAAGCCTATTAGGCTATTATTGTATTATAATTTTCCAGTCAAGCCCTCGTTCTGTGGAATATTGCCCATTCCAATTTGTCCTGACATGAATTTGATTTCTTTAAAGACGTGTTTGTCATGCTTACTACAGGGGATGCACCAGGCTTGTATTTTCTTTGAACTTGAATCTTATTATATTTCTCCTGACTTTGATTCTTTCTTTTTTTTCCTAACGTGACCACATTTTTAATCCTTAAATAATTGCAATGCAATTGGGGAATTAGAATTCCAATTGGGACTTATTTTATTCCAATTTTGTGAAAAATTTCTTGTTAAGTTGTGTTCAGATTGATAAGTACTGTACACCGAGTTATACTATTGCGAATCCTAATTATATATGTATTGTAGTTGAAGGCACTTTGGGTGTCTTCCACAAATTTGTAACACTAACCATGTATATTGTAGCTTAGTTGTATACGACAACTTAGATATGTAACTTAATTTATATTTTTGTCATATTAAAACTCTTGTAGTAGCAGCAGGCAGCAGTAGTGAATGTAGCTCTTATTGGGTGAAAGTAAATCGTGTATACTGTTTTTGTTTTTTATTCTTTCTGTTTTTGTCTTTTATTTATTCTGCATAGTGTTTATTATAATCCTAACAATTCTTCCATACGATCTAAAACAACAAACTATATATCATTCGAAATATAAAGTTCTAATAGAAAAATTAAATTTTTTGTAATTGGAAAATTAAACTGTTGGGGATAAAGAGTTGTAGTTTTACAAGTTCTGAAACTAAATATCAAAAAAATAAATAAATAAATAAAGTGAAGAATATGTGAAAAGTAAATTTCAAATATTTCTCTTCCTTCTTCCCCGTTAATAACATGGCTCTCTTTTCTTTCTTTCTTTCTTTTTTTTTTTGTTTGTTACGAATTAATAAGAGAAAAAGATTTTACAAGACAATTATAAGGGAGATAAAACACGTGAACTATGAAAAACAGTAGAGAATAACACTAAAATAAAAATGAAATCTAAATAAAACTATATAAAAAGTAAAAAAAAAATGATCATGCAATTTTAAAAACTTCAATATCATCGACGAACAAAATCATATAAATCAAATAGGTCTACGATCAAATAATTTTGAAAAATCAAGGGCACAAACATGGCCGACTCAAGCCCTAAGCAGCTTAGGTGCTTTTTTTTAGGACCTCTATTATAGTAGGGGCCTCTTTTTTAATGCTATTATTTTAATTTAGATTTTTTATTAAGAGATTGTAGCTACTTTTCTAGTTAATTCATATTTTTTTTGCTACTTTTTTTCATTTTAACACTTTTTTTCTTGAAAATATACAATTTGATCCTTATTAGTTATGAAATATCACATAAAAAGTGTTAGCAATATGCTATTTCTTCAATTCAAAATAAGTTTGAATAATTTGCTTTTATGGTTCAACCGAGTCCAATAGCGTGGGGGAAAAGGTGAGTAAAATATTTTTATTTTTTTTATTTAATGTAAAAAATTAAATCATTAGACGGTGATAGTTTGAAAAAATAATGTTATCTAAAATATGATATTTTTTCTTATATAAATGGTTTAGATTTACTTTTAAATTCTTTTTCCAAAAAAAGTTTTGCAAATAAAAGTAATCCAACTGATGTATTGAATTATATAAAAAATAATATTATTTCTCAAATATATGCGTGAGATTTTACATATAATACATGTTGTTTATACAAAAAATTTTAAAATAAAATTAATAAAATATTATCTAAGCTACGCCACTAGAATGGTTAACTAGTTTATAAATAATATTAATTGATAATGATACATTAGCAAAATATGAATATAAACATTTAATTAATAATTTTGCACTTCAAAAAAATATATTTTTTAATTTAAATTACAATATACAAATATACAAAAAAGAAACGTCCAATTTATTTATTACCTTAGGCCTTAAGTTGGCATAAGTCGCTTTGGGCACAAATCTTGGTAAATTTTAAAAGAAAAAAGAAAACATTTCCATATGAAAGTGAACTCCAGTGTGATATAATTGACCACACAACATTTGAATTTAAGGATTATCACACAAATTGACAAGTCAAACCAATTGGCCCAACAATTTCTTTTGTTGTTGCGACATGCATGGATGCTTTTCTTCAATTTGATGCCACACTTTCTTTTCTTTGTCATTATTGTTTTTTCGATGAATGTATGACTTCAACGAACGATGAATGTATGACTTCAACGAAGAAAAGAACGATTATCTCAGGTGAGTTTGTTTGATGAGTTTGAGATATTCAGATTACATTGATGTTTTTTTCACTCTTAAAAGTGTTCAGTAAGTCATTGATCTTTTCTTGAGGTTTTGATGTAAGATTTATAATAACTATTTCATATAATATTAAGTCTAAAAAAAAAAAATTTCTAACAATTCATTGGGTCAAAATGGATCAAAATGGCACTGCTTTAAATACTTAGCGCTCTATTTTAACACATTAGCTTTCTATCTCCACACCTCATCCCTCCACCTCTACCACCTCCACCAATCGTCGACGATCATTTTCAGTGATCAACTCCGAAAACTTTTTAACCATCAGTTTCGATTACTTTCGACGACAAGCTCCAGTGACTTTTGACGACTACCTTCGAGGACTTTTGGCGACCAATTCTGACAACTATTAAACTAGAAATAATTTTAATTATTCTTTTTAAGTGTGCATTTATTGTTTTGTGTGGTCTTGGTGGCAAGTAGAATTATGACAGTAAATATAATATGATATTATAAATATAAATAAATTTTACTGTTTGAATACAACTAACCGTAAAGTTTGTTTTTAGTGTGGCTAGTCTTAGAGTGGACACAAATAAATCTCACTGATCGAATCAAGCGAATAGTGAAGTTTAGTATATCGCTAGCATTGGAGCAAACAGCTATAGATAAATTGTACTGTTCAAATATAGCGAATACTGAAATTTATTTATTCTGTGAGTTATCAAAAAAGTTGTCAAAAAATTTATCGGAGGGCCATCGAAGGCACTAGAAAAAAATAATTTTACAAAAGTCACTAAAAAATGGTAGCCGGTGGTAGCCCAAAAGAGTCTAACATTCGTCAAAAATTTGTAATTACAAGAGTATATAAATAATAATAGTGATTTTATTCATAAAATTATATTACACTAAATTAAATGACCTTAGCTATTAAAATTTCTAACACAATAGACATATGAATTTAAAAAAATTAAAGTGTACTAAACGTACTATAAAATATAATAACTAAACTTATGACTAATTATTTCTTCTTCTTCTTTTTTTTCGTTCGTTTTTATTTTAGTACGTAGATTTCAAAAATATTTTTATGTAACCAATTTATGACAATTTTATAAAAGCTTACTAAAAGACAAACCATTCAAAGAAAACAAAATGCTTGACTACTATTTAATGGATGTTGCTTAATATAAATAACCCATTTAGAGTCAATTCTATTATATATTTATCTCCTCATCTTCATATATATAAAAAGCCAGTTGGTGTCTCACTTTCACCCTCTATTAAATTACATGTTTACCCCTGACCAATTTTTTCTCCACCGCTGTATGTTTGTTTGAAAGTTCTAATTCTCCAAACTTAATTATATAATGGTTATAAAATATCTCATATTTATTAATTATACCATTCATTTTGTAGAACTCATTGATATGATTATAAATAAATAAAAACTTAAATTGATCCAATATTAATAAATAATAATTTCAATATATTTATTTTAAATAAAATAAACGGTTTATTTTTAAAATTACACGTATCATTAAAATAAATATTATAAAATATAATATATAAATATTTCTATCCAATATGCTTTTAAAGATAAATTGTTCGGATCATCGAAACTAACTTGAGATTAGTATATAAATTACACGTATCCTCAGTATGCTTTTTAAGATAAACTGTTTGAATCATCGAAACTAACTTGAGATTAGTATATAAAAAAAAATTTTATAGTTAAAAGATATTTTCTACCATGCACAATAAAAAATCAAGTTGGTAGCATGTTTTGAGTTCATTTTATAGCTATAGCCACGTCCATAGACAATGAGCTTTTATTATTCTCATAATTGTTGTTCATATAATTTATGTTTATTTTGATAATTATATCATTTATTTTATAGAATTCATTTAAGAGAATATCCGTGTAAAAATTTAAATTAATCGAATATCAGTAATTAATTATATAAATATATTATATTTAATTAAAATAAAGATTAGGTAGTGAGATGAACTTTTATATGAATTGTTGATAAATTAATCAACATTAAATGAATTAATTTATTGTTATAAAAATATATAATTTTTTTCATGCATAATACGTTTTAGGAAATGACCTTATTAACCTGTAATATAATTCTTCTGTTGCCTTTTTAGTTCTAGCACTCGAATTATTTTGATCTTTAAATTTTTTAAATTAAATTACGATACTCTTTACTTGTGCTTATTATGACCATGTTTATAATGTCTAAAAAAATTTAATTTTTAATATGTTTAGTTTTTTTTGAAAAAAAAAAAAAAAAATTTTATTGTTTGAGATATTTTTTGTAGTAGATTTTTGCTTTTTCTTTCTTTTTATTAAAATGTCTAACAGGCATCTACATTTTGCTTTTAAGTTGTAGTGTATAAGATATTGACATTGATTCTTTTATTTTTTCGAAGAGGGTTATCTTTTTTAATTTAAGATATTATAGTAATTTTACTCAAAAAAGATGTAAATATTTAAAATGTGTATAGACTTTTTTCTTAAAAAATTAAAATTAATTAATTAATTTTTAAATAAATCAAACAGTATAACTTAAAAACTTATAACAACTTATTTTAGTTGTTATTGAGAATAAATATTTATTCATCCATCTTAAAATTTCATCCATCTTAAAATTTCATCTGTTATCTTATGATTTACGAGAGAAAAATACTAAAAAGAACAACATACAGAACACTAAAAGTTTTGAAGATTGAACAACTCAATGTCTATATAATTTTGCTGTATACATATAACTATGCATATTTATACTATATATAATAATAAAAAGTTGTTAGCTCTTTGAGCTCAAAAATATTAATTTTAATTTTCTAAGTCTTTATATTTATAAAATACAAAATTATGCATGTCAATGACTTATTGATTCATTCATTGACCATGGATTCAAAAACAAATATGGAGAGTTTATTTAAATAAATTTTTTATTACATCGATTATTGATTCTCTAATGAATATGATTACATTATTATATAGATTTATTCCTAATAAAGTAAATATGTTTAAAATTTATTCGATTAGATTTCAAACAAGATCCATGCATATTGAATATAAAATTTTGTGAAAAAATTTAATCGAGAAATTTCTCTATTGCGAATGAAAACTTTAGCAATAGAAAAAATTCTCCATTGCAAATTGAAAAGTTTATCGGTTTGGAAAGTTTCTCATTTTATAGTTTTTTTTTTTACTGTGTAAATAGTAAATGTTCAAAATTTGAGAAATGTAAAAGTTTTAAAATCAATAAATTATCTTAATCTTTTCTTACAATCAAAAAAATTGTTTTGAAAATACAAAAAATGAGAGATTTTATTTTTTATGAGAATTCAAAAATGTCTCTGTTTCAAAAAAGTTAAAAATAATCAAATTTCTTGGTTGTATTTTGTACAAAATCTTATATAAAATCTAGATCTGATTTAATAGATCTCTATGAATTTGATTTATTAATATAAATTTTATAAAAAAATAGATTCATACATTTGAAGTTATAAAATTCTAAGATTTGTTATAAAAGGTGAAACTAGCTCGCTACATGAGCGATAAGCATTTGAATTGGATACTTAAGTGGATGGAGAACTTAAACATAATAAATATATATATAAGAAATAGTAAATATAATGGGATTGTAATTTGAAAAAAAAAATTAGTCTTGGTGCTAATCCTTACAAATTCTTATATTTATGATCTTTGTCAAAAAGACATAATAATTTATTAACATTTATAAAAAAAATACACTAATAAAATAATATTTATGGAAGTAATAAACCTCAAGCAAACAATAGAAAGCTTAATTATTTAATTAATGCTAGTACGACCAAGCACCACAATAAGGTAGTGTTTGACATTAATAAAACTAGTAGTTTATAAATTATACATTTTTTATAACAAAAGTTGTAAATTTTGATAAATATTATAGTTTGTAATTGAAATAAATAAAAAAATAGTAACACTTTATAACAGAAGTTATAAATATTTTTAAAAAATATATTTTATATTTAAAATTAGTAACAAAAAGTTAAAAACTAATAAAAGTATCTTTGTCAAACATTACCCACGTTTATTTTTCTTGGCGGAGATTTTCTTGGGAGACGATGACTTTGCTTTAATGAAATCTTCATTGGAGTGGGAAAATTGCCGTTTCCTGTTTGGCTAAGAAGAAAACAAACATTTTCTTTAGTGGGATAAATTAATTCTCCCGTCAATTCAATCTATCTCAAATATATAGGCAAATCTTCAACGACCGATCGAGACCAATGACCAAACTTTATTGCCCTGTTTAAATAATGATTTATTTTTTTATTTTTTATTTTTATATTTAGCATTTTTTTTTTGTTCAATCAAACTTTTATATTTTTCTGCTAAAACGATTTAGAAAGATATTGGCCAATATAAAAAAAATCCAAAAAATTAAAAATATGGCAGAATAAACATATAAGCCAAATTTTAATGTTGCTTTTTTTGTTCAGGCTGATCGAAAAACGTAAAATATCTTAGTTAAAAAACGAAAAACTCTATATAAAAAAAAGTAGGTAAAAATTTCAAAATTAATCCCAAATAGAGTATATCACCATATTGGTTCCAACTAAGGGTGTAAAAATGACCCGGGGCCCGCGGATGGCCTGTTGTTGTGCAGGCCAGGTTAGGCCCACTAAAAGCCTGAACCCAACCGAACTTGCATATTTGTTCTTTGAGACTGAGCTTACTCCCTAAGCCCGTGGGCTGGGCCGGACCGAACCTGAGATCCCCCCGTTTGGCTCGAGCCTAAGCCCTCCTCCCCGAACAGCTCTATTGTCTCAAGGCCCGGCTCGGCCTGTCCCCGAGCCCAATCCCAACGATCCAGTCTATTGAGTTCAACGGTCCGAATGGTCTCGATTTAAGATTGATGGTCCAGATTAACTAGCTGTTTGGCCCAGCCCAAGGCCCTACCCCCTCTGATCATCCTTTTCGATCACCACATCTGATCATACCTTCCAACGACCACATACGGTCACCACGTTTGACCACTACTTTCGACCACCGTCGCTACCTTTTACTCTCATCAATGGTTAACACCTTCAATCACCACCTTCGGTTACCACTTCCTACCACTATATTCATTTGTAACATTCAACTACCAATTTAAAAATATCTATGTGTCAAATATATATATATTTTAAAAAAATTTATAAAAATAAACAAAAATATATTTTTTCTGTAAATAAAAAATAAAAAACTATAAATATTACCAAACAAGACCTAACCAAACCACTTGTGAAACATGCCAATGTTTGTTCTGTACCACCCAACAGTCCATAAACTATGTTCCTTAGTTCAAACAATAACATCTTATTAGGTTCACATTTTTTTATGCGATCCTGCCACCTTCTTAAATAACATATGGTTTCCACACAAAGTGACTCCCATGGTGCATTTCAATAGTAAGATAAGGTTCATATCAAAAAATAAAAAATGATAATTTTGGGACCACCTAAACTTTAGCATGCAAGAAAAAAAATTGAATGCATTTTTTGGGACCACCCTTACAATTAGTTGCACATTCTATACGTAATAATGATGCAAATAACAAATTGAATGCTTCCTTACACTCCATACAAGTTCTCCCAAAACTTTTAAAAACCATAAATAAGAGAATATCAATGAAGGCATAAAAATAGTAGGTAATTTACAAAACCATTACACCCTTAAACGCAAGAGAAATCGCAACAATAACAACCAAAAATACCTTTTTCCCTTCTAATTTTGTCAAAATTTTCATGTAAATCATCACAATAATCTCTAATTAGAAACCCCAGATTCGTTGCCCTGGTTTGTTCTACCCTATTTATGTCTTCCAAAGGATGAAAGGATGCAAAATGAACTGAATCTCTCTTCAACCAACTCATAAATATTACGGGATTTTAATTTGACACAATTGTAAAGTGGCTTAAAAGGTTAAAAGCTTCTTTATCTTAAAATTGTTCTGAAGTAATTTTTAAAGGCAAGAAGCTGTGGCTTATCATCACTTTAAGCCAAATAAAAGTTGTTATGAAAAAATTTATTTTTTATTATTTACGTAATTTCATATTCAATATGAATTTTGTTTGAAAGATGTTGAGCAGTGGAAAAAAATTTATAAAAAATGAGTTCGTATAACAAACGCTCTGAATAATTTTTTTAAATGTGTAAAAATATTTAGTGATTAACAAGATGCTAAAAGGCTAAAAGCTATTAATTAATTCAAGTAAAAAGACAATAAGCCGCATAAAGCGTGAAAACAAATGAAGCCTAAAAGGTGAAGGCTGAGCATAAAAAGTTTTCCATTTCCAATCCCACATTCTAAGGCAAGAAAACGAAAAGAACAACATCCAAAAAATAATATGATATTGAGCAATGAAGGGATTATCAACAATACTACAAACTCAGAAAATATTCTCAGAAACTTACTAAGTATTCAAAATTAGTAGTTTACATTTATTTGTACTATAATTTACACAACACACAACTATTATACATTTATTTGTACTATAATTTACACAACACACAACTAAATAATAGTTGTGTGTTGTGTAAATCATACTACAAATAAATTTAAACCCTTCATTTTGAATTCGAAATAATTTTCTAGATTCTTTTTCGGGGTCCTTAAAATTACTGGGGGATTATCCAATAGATACACAGATCTAAGCTTCTTTTTTGTTTTTATTTCTCTTCAGCTTTTTTGGTTCAATCCACAAGCCGATTTCTTTGTTACAGAAGCTGACCTTATCAAAGAAGTACTGAACAACAGAGAAGGTGCTTATCCAAATATGGACAACGAGGACTATGGAAATTGAGAGGCTCATATATAGGGAAGGGCTTATAAAAATGAAGGTGAAAATGGGCAATGATTCCAAAACTGGCCAATCACACTTTTCATGCAGAGAGCTTGAAATTAAGCAAATTGATATTTTTTGTTACAAGATGAAGTTAGATTCTTGAAAAACAGTGTTCATTGAGCATTTTAAATATAATATATAAGTTCGGAAACATTGTTCTTAGCATATGAGAATCATGCTAAATTTCACAATGTTTGTGCTAAGACTAAAACTGTAAGAAAAGCACAATTTTCTAATCAAATTATACACTAATTTCGACAAGTATTGTGCGCGTAAAAACCTACGCTCGAATTTCTTGCTTGGCTCTTCATGTAAAAGGTCACGAACCAAACTCCCACTGCTCTCGGCCGAGTTTGGCTCTGACCGTAAAATAGAACACTACTAATACTTTACGAGTGAGAGTGTTCAATTGGAAAGCACTCTTAACACCGAAGTTAAAACTTCTTAAAAGTTTTAAGAGGAAAGAAAGTCTCAATGTTAGATTGCGGGGATGCAGTCATATTTATAGGAGTCAATATGTGAGAATAAAACTTCCATATCATGCATATTTTTTCCTTCCTTATCAGAGTAAGTTGCAATACCTTAAAACGGGGCATTTGAATTTCTCCCATATTGGATTTGATTCCCTTTGGCTGGCCAAGCAAACATCTTCTCTGGGAAGTTCCCCTCTTGTGTCCTCCTTCCCGAAATTTTATAAATTGGACTAGGCCTCCTTGACATCCTTATCCTTATTCTGATTGGGCCTCACTCGGCCTTTCTTTTAGTCTTTAAATCGAGTTTCCGTTGGACCAAACTTTAGCTGGGCCATATTTGCTATGAAGCATGGACTGGCTAAAATAGGTGTCATAGCAGTATGGGGGCACTGACATGTCAGGACACATGTCTCACAAGCAAGTGATGTGTCCCATTTTTGTTTTTCAACTAGACATGCAAGGGACACGTGTGTACATGTTCAAACACGTCGAACAACATTGGAAAACAAAAAATCCTAGGTTCATGACCTACATCGGCGAGCTTGATGATTTCCGACAACCTCTATCTTGATCTTTGGCGACCTACAATCGCTTTCTAGGTCTACGGCGAATAATATCATTACTATGTGAATGGTTGGGATATTACCCAAACACCCCCTATAAATCTCAAAATTTGCCAAGAAAATGGGCCATCATCACACCTCACATCTTTTACACCATCAAAGAAGGAAGCATTAAGAGTTCGTTTGGCAACTTAGTTTTAAGTTCATTTTTTTACTTTAAACCATTTTAAATTAAAAAATTAAAAAATTTATTTGATTAGAAAAATGGTGACTTTTAAGCCATTAAAAAAGTCAAATAAGTTGAATGTGAAATTTCTAAATTGTTATTCAACCTAAATGAGCTTTGCTTGTCCAAAGCATCCTTAAACGTGGAGAAATAAAATTCAGTGTTGCTATTTTATGACAAGAAAAAACAATAATTTTTACAAAAACACAAAACAACTAAATTAAAAAAAATACTAAAATAAAAATATGTCACCAATAACCAAAAAAATAATAAATTTTTATGTACACAACTTTTACAATAGCCATTTTTATACACTTTGAACTACCGAAAAAACTTGCATAAATTGACTTGAGTTGTTGAATAAGCGTGCATTGGGATATGCAAGGGACACGTGTGTACATGTTCAAACACGCCGAACAACATTGGAAAACAAAAAATCCTAGGTTCATGACCTACATCGGCGAGCTTGATGATTTTCGACAACCTCTATCTTGATCTTTGGCGACCTACAATCGCTTTCTAGGTCTACGGCTTCTTCTCTCTCTTATCCTTTTTCTTCATGCATTTTCTACTCTCTAATTGCGACCTTTCTCTTTTGGTTTTTGCAAGCTTCTTTTTTTATTTTGTTTCTTTTTTGGCTGTTGTCTCTTGTCATCCATTCGATCTGTTTGTTTCTCTCTTCTTCTCCTCTCGATCTGATTTTTTTCTCCTTACAATTACTGTAAATATTTGCAATACTTAATATTTCATTCAAAAGATGTTATATTAGAATGATAAATGAGGTAGTCTTATAATTGTGGGGGATTTTTTTTTTTTTTGATAGGTTGTTTTATTTATAAACATGGAGTAAATCTATAAATTTAAAAGATATTTTTTTATTGTATTGTTTACACTATAATTTGTTGGGAGATAATCCAACGCCATAAATATATACATGCTCGATGATCTAGAAAATACATCTTTATTAACTTTCAAC